>JABWTJ010000405.1:132500-312133 GCA_016801875.1 Solanum sitiens | reverse complement strand
CTCACTGCTCTACTTGAACTAATGTGGATTGAGCACTTTCACGATCATTACATTAACAATTTTCAATAATACACAAGATAATTAGTTTTCAAATCAATTCTTTTGTGGGAGTTAGCTTAACCGACAAAGACCATGAGAGCTAGACATGGAATCCCGATATTAACCCCTATCGGATGAAGGGAGCCTTACTGCCTAGAGTAAGGTAATGCTTTCTTAGCGTTTACCATGGCTTTTCCATAGCTACACCTAGGCGGGCACATAGTTAGGGGAAGAATTGCTACTAAGAACTCACTCTCTAACTAACGAGGAGTACTCATCGCAGAGGTACTTTGGATTACAACATCTCAACTAACGAAGTACAATCCCACCTCCCCTTCATATCCTCTCGGTGCTAGGCATAACTCCCCACGGATTTCTCAACATAATATTCTATCTTAGAAAGCTCACTAGGAATGGAGAGGTTGCTACTAGACACTAGACACTAAATCTCAACTCACGAAGTGTGTCGACCTCAAGATTTCCCCTTTTTGCTCAACTTGACATAATACAAATCTTAAAAGAGTGTGTGTGTACATGTGCACACCTTGCATATAAGCATCATTTCATTATCATCAAGTTCTACTCATACTTTAACCTTGATTCATCAAGCTACACACTCTACATACTTCTCATAATCATATACTTCATTTAGACATAAACTAGGTCAAACATGCAATTCAAGCTACATCAAACACAACACAAGACCCATTTCAAATATATATCTTCATTTCACATATTAGACCTTCAAGATCACATACTCAACCATACAAAGTAACATCAAGTTCATCAATTAGCACCGCCACCCATAAGGTGGACCATACCACTCAAATAGCAATTCATAATAAGAATTATACAATGAGAGCAACTCATCAACAAATCAAACCATCATTACCCATAAGCAATTTATCAATATTTCACCATATTAAGGCCCTTAGGGCAGTAGCTACACCAATACGACAAATACAGGAAGACCCAAGTTCATACCCTACTCAAATCATGCTCACATAACCCATTTTCAAGTCAAAAATTGAAGTATGCATAAACAAAAGTTTCATGGAGTTTTAACATCAAAATCATCTATTCAAACCAAGATAAATACATTTAAACCATTAGAACTTAGTTACAAGAAGACCCATAATAGAAATCAAAGTTTAGAAGAAGTTGAGTTTAAAACCCTTTTTTTTTTAAAACCATTTTGGAAGTTGGCTTCTTGAATGGAAAGGTATTCAAGAATGGATACCATACCTTTATGAGAAAGAAACCCACGAATTTGATGAAGAAACAAGTCCCAATCCGTCCTCCTATCCTTCCTTGACTTCTAGCTTCCAAGAGAGTTGAGAGAGTTTTCTTGAGAGAAAGAGAGAGTTGGATCTTGAAGTGAGAGGGTCTTGTCTAGGTCTAGGGTTTAAAACTAGTTTAATATAACCTAAAAACACCAAAATTATACACCTAGGGTCTTATAAGACTTGGGGTGTATTTACATAAAACACCCCAAGTTGGCAGCCTTAAGTCGTGCACTGGCAGGCCTCGTCGACGAGACCTCCTCGACGGACCGTCATGGAGTCCCGTCGAGGAACACTTGGCTCCAACTGGAGCCTGTCCAAGTTTCCACTCTCTGTCACTCGCGACGCCCTGGATCGACGGACCGTCCTGAGTGCGACGGATCGTCGCCATGGTCGTCGTGAGCCACTGATGGGCAGACTTTGCCCAAGTCTTGGGCCCTTCATCTAGGGCCCCTTGTGGGTCCTAGGTGGGGTCGTGCCTGGACGTCAAACCCCTAAACTAAGTCGTCTAGGTCTAAGGAACATCCGACGCATGTTTCAAGTAAAACGAACACATAAAACTCATCCAAACTCGCCAAGACATACAAGTACATTCTAACGCATACCATCCGAACGTTATGGACGTTTTTGGTCGATTGAACTCCAAACTTAACCAAACTTTGCACACTGCCTAAGGACACCAAACTAACTCCGTTTAACTTAAAATTAACTTAAGAAACAGCCATGAGGCTCTAGTTCACCTTAGTTCATTTTGGGGCGTTATAGCCCCAATCGATTATGACAAGTGCTTACATCAATAGAAACAGATCCTAAGATTAAAGTTGAATCAGAAACTAGTGCTTTAGCACTTTTATTACAAGCTGAATTAGAAAATTTATTTCGTAAGCTAAAATCGGTAGCTCTAAACTTGATGAAGTTAAGATTGCCTGAGTGCAGAAGATATAGACCCTTGCTGACTTTACCAAGAACCATTGGCATCTTCATTGAAGGGGCCTGCAAAGTAGCGCCAAAAATAGAGAAGATCATAACAGAATTGAATTCGAGACATAACTTGTACACAGATAAGAGATTGTAACGAAAAGTAGGTACAAATAAGACATGTTGAAGAGTGAAACCAGGTAATATATTCACAGAACCTGACTGAAATACTAGAACCTTTAGAGAATTAGGCGAGTGACATATAGTGGTTTTGGAAGCATTTTGATATTAAATAAAAGACTTAAATCAGATGTCATATGCTCCGAGGCACCTGAATCTAAAATCCAAGTAACAGAGTTTAAGGATACATTAATGTATGATTTTGAAGATAAGGATTCTGAAATACCAGCACAATTGGCAGTGGCATTCTCCTCGGTCACTTGATCAGCCTGCGAACCAATTTTGACTTGCTGAAGTAGCTGGTACAAGCTGTGAAACTGATCTTGTGTCATTGGTTTGTCGCTGCTGTTAACTGATTGTATAACTACATCTTCTGCAGGAAAAGCTGCATTGCTCTTTGGTCCAACAACAACCTTTTTGACCTAGTAAATTGAAATTGGCAGGGAAACCAATTAACTTGTAACAATTCTCTATCGTGTGATTCTGTTTCTTGCATTAGGTGCAAAATTGAGAACCTTTGTTTCCCTCTGAAATCACTTTCTTTCCAAGTTGTGTTTTTGATTCCCATAAGGTTGCTTACCAGCATAGAAGGCTGCTTGCACGGAATGATGTGAAACATGTACCTCTTTTTGTTTCTCATCTCTAATGAGCAAAGAGTAGGCATAGTTCACGGAAGGCAAAACAGAAAGCATAAGTAAGTTACTTCTTGGTCCAGCATAGCTATCATTCAGTCCCATAAGGAACTGAATGAGTCTTCCATCTTGTTCGGATTTGAATAACTTTTCTTTTCCACCGCAGGAGCAATCACAAGTGCAGTGTTGACATACATTCAAGCTTTCCAACTCATCCCAAAGCCTTTTAATCTTGGTGTAGTAAGAAGCACTATCCAAACTACCTTGAGCTAATTCAGTGATTTGTTTTTGCAGTTTGAAGAGTTGAGGGCCATTACATTGGCCAAATCTCTCATCAAGTTCATTCCAGATCACCCTTGCAGTCTTTCAGTAAAGGACACTTTCAGCTATCTCTTTAGACAGCGAGTTCAAGAGCCAAGAAATAACCATGTAATTACACCTAGTCCAAGCCTTGAAAGATTCTGAAGATGAATTAGGCTGGACAACAGTGCCATCAATGAATCCTATTTTATTTTTGGCTGACAACGCAATGAGGATTCCCCTGCGCCAACCTCCATAACCTTTTCCATAAAAAATGGAGTTTACCAACATCATGCTTGGGGAATCAGAAGGATGGAGGTAAAAGGAGTGTGTGGAATCAAAGGTTCCAAAATTTGTTCCAGATTCAACCGAAGGAGTGATGATAGGGGGATTTTCCTGAGAAGATTCTGTGGTTTCCAACGTGGAATTGACCATAATTGAAGTTAGAATAGTGGAATAAAGATTGAAACAAAAGAAGAAGAAAAAATTGATGAATAGATCATAGCTTTAAAGCGTTGATATCATGTAGAAAAAAGAGAATACGATGGAAAATATTTTGTTGTTCTATTTCTGATCATGCTCTGTACAAGAATTTATAATCAAAGCTAAGAGAAGAAAACCAATCATATGCTTACAACTGTCCTATTTCTATTGGCTACCTTGTAACAAACATTTCAAAATTGAGGAGAAGATAACTACCACATTACTGCTGAAATTATCCTATTTTCCAACGTGTGAAAGTGCTTCTCATTATTAAATGCACACTAACAACTAATTACAGCAGTAAAAAATAAAAGGGGCAGTGATATGAGTAAGGGATATAAGAGTCATCTATCATCTTCTGAAGCTAAGTTTACGTTCTTGATACCAACACCCTCCGTCAAGTTGGTGGGTGGTGAAGCAATCCCCAACTTGCTCAAAATGGAAGTGTGAACTGGACCAGAAAGAGGTTTGGTGAAGACATCGGCAAGTTGAGATTCTGATGGAACATAGCTCAGAGAGATCAGACCAGCGAGATACTGTTGACACACAAAGTGACATAATACTTCTCATAATGCTTCGAGCGCTCATTCTAAAGCATGACATTTTTATTTCATCAATTATCAATTGTTTCCTTCATTTGGTAAATGCCTCATAGAGAAATATCATGTATTTAGTAAGTGTAAGTGCATACATGACTAGCATATATTTTGCAAAATGTTTGAAATTTCTGTAGTGATTTGGCGTCCCCAGTTTCATGTGGACAACTAGCATAGAGTCCAACTCAAGAATTTAGTTGTCAAAAATGCTATTCACACCACCAGGAAATTCCAAAAAAAAAAAAGGCATAATCTACATACTTATAGAAAAAATCATTGCAAAACTTTAGGTCTAAATCAAAGTTTAATACTTGATGCTAACATGCTAATATTCCATGCTCGTTTTCCCGGAGATGTGGTTGCTCTACTAATCAATCTTCTGTTTGTTGTAGTAACAATCAAGGTCAATACTTTTTTCGTCTTCCTCCTTCTCTTCTTATTCTTCTCTCCCTGTTCATTTTTTTTCTTATACTAAATTTCAAGCAACTGAGTGAACATAATTTAAGTCCGTATAGAAATATTAAATCTGTATACAACACATACTCTTCTATAAAACTTACCACAACATTTTCAAATAATAATAATATGCTACTGAAAGGAGGTAGTGCTCAACAAAAGCCTCCTAATCATTATAATCCATACAGCTACCTGTACGGAATTGGCATCAGTCCTTACTACATTATGATCACTAGTAGTAAAACATTGGTAAATTCTAACCTTTACAAAATGGGATATAATGGGCTATTCCCCGAGGTTTTCCTATTCATGTTGGGAAGTCAAGGGTTTTCGATTCGGTGCCAGTTGTTCAAGGTCAAGTTGAACAAAAGAGATTCAATATGTTTGGAGTAAATATTATCTCTATTACTTTTTGATTGCACTTCATTTGTATTTGCTTGTACAATGTCAGTATTATCTTGTGTTTGTACTCCATTTGTTTTTGCTTGAACAATGTTAATGGTTGTGGGACTTCTTATTTCGAACATTCTTCATTCCTCGCCCTCCATAAGTGGTATATAATTGTTGTTGTGATTATCCATAGAAATGTTTTTGCTGCTATTGTATTTTCTATGATCAACCCCATTATCTTCACCAGTTCCTGCTCCACATGTGTTTATGATCACATATAGACACATATTGCCTCTTAAGAAAGTTGTAGGTATACACTCTTAATTTTCTAAGGCTTTCGATTGTCATTATTGTTACTGTCTAGGTGACCATAGTGGTAATATCATTTACACTTATGTGCTATTGAATTGTTGGCTTAAATGATCTGTTTTTGAAGAGATGGGACCGTAGTGGTAATATCATTGACTTCATTTTGTCTTGCTTCATCTTATTTCTATCATATTTCATGGCTTTTTGGTCATTTACACTTATGTGCTATTGAATTGTTTGACTTAAATTATCTGTTTTTGAAGAGATGGGGCTGTGATAATTTTTTTATATATATATATATATATATATATATATATATATAGTGCTCAAGATAACGTTGTCAGTGGTAGATACTTGATTTCAACATCTCCTTTCCCTGCATTTATTTTTTATACTAAGCAATTACAAGTATGTAGCATTATACACATTATAAACATCTTCTTCCCTTCAAAACAAAGAATTTAAGTTTTAAACTACCAATAATAATAAAGAAACCACAACTTTCCCTATTAATGAACTCTATTACATCAACAAACTCCTTTCCATTCTCCAAAAATTACTTCAAACGCCCTTTGAAGAAGAAAACAGATTTTTGCATAAACTTTTCTTTTCTTTTCTTTTTATAGATATTGCATCAATAGATATGTATAATGTTGTGCGTGTGGTAGTTAGTCCAAACAGACCCAAAATTATTTTAGAAATATATTGTTTAGGTTTTATTATTGTGGAGATAGATGGGCGAAAAATGTTAGAAATTTGAATGAGTGATTGAAAACAATATTGGTATGTCATTGCAAAAAAAAAAAAAAAAGTAGTACGTCTTTTGAATATCATATCTATGCTAGATTTCTCTCATTATTCAAAGAACATTAAACTTTTCGTACTTTTTATCAAAATGATATATTGGTGCATTGTATGACATCATTTATGCTCTTTTGTAGGTGTTAAAATGAAGAAAGGAGAGAAGATGACAATGATGATGATCTTAATCTAACTTGAGAAGATTTTTGAATTGTTGTTAGATGTTCTAATATTCGTTTTGTATCAAACATTTTGCTAATTTTTATATTTTAGAGTATATATTAATAGTGGATCCTAGCTAGGTTGTTGGATATTATTATTTATCATATATGTAAATATTGTTTTACAACTGCAAGGAATTGCTATTTTGTTTGGACCATTTTAATATGTTACTAGAACCGTTGCAGTAGGTAAAGAGAACTACTGCAATAGATAATATAAGTGTTGCAATAAGCCACATAAACGTTGTAATAGGTACCTTAAATTATTAACTTATTAAATATATTTGTTGCAATAAAGGTCAATGGAGATGGTTATGAACCGCTGCATAAACCAGATACCTCTGTTGCACCATAGAAATTAATAACTGTTGCTATAGGGGAATGCTATGGCGACGACCATTGTGAACCATCGCATAAACCGTTGCATAAATCCTATGGCCACGCGAACTGATGTAACGCGTTATAAATCGTTGGGATAGCTCTATGACAACGGTTTACATATCTATTGCGACGGTTTTCTCTGCGTTGCAATAGGCCTATTTTCTATTAGTGATAACAAAACCACTAATGTGTAAAGGATGATTGACAAACTCTTATTTTGGAATATTAGATTAGTTAGTTCACATAACTCTTTTGAAAGATTAATTAATCCGAAGAAAAAAAAGAAATCTGCATATATTGTCCTTATTGAATCGTTTAAAGGTCCTCTGAAAATAGGAACCTAAAGAAAAAAGCTCGAAATGACAAATATCGTGGCAAATAGCTCTTCCAAAATTTGGATGTGCAAGATCATGTTGAGGGATATAGAACAACTTGTTGACATCCCTTTGAGGGGGGCGCAACGTCGTGGTGACTCACCAAAAAATAGTAATTCAATTTAGAATGAGTTTAGGGGTAAAAGGATTAAAGAGAGTCACCACCTAAGTTTAGGAAAATTAGGAAACTAATTATCAAATTAACTTTTAAAATGTGTCTACGGAACCAATAGATTCTCGATAAGGGGTTCAAGTTATTCCAAAAGAAAGGAATTAGGTATCCTTCGAAATCCACAAGTGTGAGTCCCGATTGATTTTATTTTTTTCAAATTGAAGGAGGAGATAACAATGATATACAAGTATAATAAACATGCAATATACACAAGTAATATGATAAAACAATAATACAAGAATCAACCTAAATTTACCTATCGATCAATAATATACAATAAAGAATCGAGAATATAATTCGAACTTAATTCGAATAGCTTCAATGAGAAGCAACTCCAGGTACCTGTAAAGACATATAGTAAATGTGTTAGTAATGAATAAATATGAATAAATCAAATACTAACTTAAAAATAAAATCCGTCTTATTAACATGAAAGACCTTGGAAATCGATGGTAACTTTTTCATCCGTCATTTTTAACAAGCAGAATATAAACAAAAACTAAATTTTTGTCTTTTGACATTGGGAAGGCCTCCAAGCCGGCGGAGAGATTTTCTCATTGATCAATTTTAACAAATAAAACTATTTAATATAGCACAAAATATCTAAAATTAACCTCAAATAAAATGAATAAGCATAATAATAGTAATTATGATAATACTAATAACGATAACAACACCAGCAATAATATTAATAACAAGACTATTACTAATAAATAATATAAAGTTATGTAAGAAAAAGTAAAACAACAATATAAATGAGTTAAACAACCAACCAATACAATGACTAAAGAAATAAAATAAACGATAAATAACTAACCCAAAAATAAAACGATTAACACAAAGTAACTATAATCAATGAAACTGAAGAAAAAGTACCCAAATTACTATAGTCATTAGAAATAAACTCAAAACAAACCAATAATCAGTAAGAAACAGAGCAAAAATAATGAAAATTGAAGAACTAAGGTCATCCATTCATCAGTAATGATATAAAACCAAGTAAAATAAAGTTATAAGAGGAAAAATGTCATCGAAAAAGAGAATGATAGTTTTAGGGCAGATCTGGTTCGCCGTTATTGACCTTAACTCCGGTGTTGTGGTGGAACTCTACCTGGTCTGAAACGGATTTTGTTATTGAGTTGGTTCGACGGAGAAGAAACGGAGTAACAATGGGGAGTGAACTTTTGCTCGTTGGAGCTCATTGATATCAAGCAGAAACACCTGAAAACAAAAGAAAAATGTGAAAGGGGAAGAGGGGAAGGGAAAACAGCATTGCGTTTAGCTCCGGTTCATCGGAACTTTGACCTCCTCGCCGAAGCTGCTGTTGAAATCGCTGGATTGGGGAAGAAAGAGGAAGTAAGGGTCGTTTTGGTGGTCGTGTGGCAGGTTTTCTGGTTTGTTGCAGGTTGTCAGAGACAGGGGCGACTGGCAAGGTATAAAAAAAAGACCCTTGCCTTAGGCCCCCTATTTTAGGGGGCCCCATTTTTAAAGGATAATTAAATAAATAAAAAAATAATTACATAAAATCCAAACGGTAAAAAAAAAATATTGGAAACATTTAAGTGATTTGACTTTTCAACTTTTCAAAAAGTTTTGTACTCTTCTTTATTTCAATTTTTTATTTTTTTTTATTTTTTTTATATATTTCTTCTATCACATAAAAATCCAAACGGTAGAAAGAAAATATTGGAAACATTAAAGTGATTTGACTTTTCAACTTTTCAAAAAGTTTTGTACTCTTCTTTAATCCAATTTTTTATTTTTTTTTAATTTTGATTTTATATATTTTATCATCCTCTCTTCTATTTCTTCTCACTTTCTCTTTTCTAATTTGATATATCTCTTCTTCAAATCAAATTTCAAAACTTAAGAACTTACTTACTCTATTGATAGTTTATATTTTAATTTTGAAGAAAAATAATTGCAGCAGCTCAATTCATTTTTGGAAATCAAGTTTCATAGCTTTTGAATCCGGTAATATCATTCTAATTTCTAATATTATTTTTGTTTTGTGTCTTGTGCTTATTATATTTTTTATTTGATATTTTAAATAGTGTTTAAAATATTTGTTAGATTTTAATATGTCAACTAGAAAATATGAATCCGGTCATTCAAAACTTAAAAAAAGAAAAGAAAAGTCGATAACTTGATAAAATCTCAAAAAGGTGCTCTTGATAAATTTTTGGAAAGTAATGTTAAAATTAAATCAAAAAATGTAGGGGAATGCTCTTTAGAAGAACAAGTTACTAACTTTGTTGAAGTTGAGTTAGATAATGATATAAATAAAAAAGAAGAAGAAGGAGAAGAAATTAGTGAAAAGTCGGATATAGATTCCCAAGAAAATCAAGAACTCATAAATGAATTAAATAATCATAATCCTAAAAATATCTATGATCCTAGTCAATGGAATATTATTGATACAAAGTTAAGAGATTTATTAGTAGAAAAGGGACCGATTAGAATTACCGACACATATTTTCCAAAGGATAAATTTTTATGGCACTTTTCTACTACATATTATTTTCAACAATTGGCAAATGGAGAAAGACATGAAAGAAGATGGTTAGTTTATTCCAAAGATTTGAATAAGGTATTTTGTTTTTGTTGTAAGTTATTTAATACGACTTTTAATGCAAAGAATAATAAGTTAGCTAATGAAGGTAGTAGAGATTGGAAAAATCTTACTACTAAGCTTAGAACTCATGAAACAACTAACCAACATATTATTAATATGAGTTCATGGATTGATTTAGAATTTAGATTGCGTAATAATAAAACAATCGATAAAAACATTCAAGACCAAATTAATAGAGATAGAGAACATTGGAAAAATGTATTGTCAAGAATTATTTCTGTCATAAAAACTCTTGGAAGAAATAATTTGGCGTTTAGGGGAAAAAATGAAAAAATCTATCAAGAAAATAATGGAAACTTCTTGAGTCTTATTGAAATGATTGCAGAATTTGATCCAGTTATGCAAGAACATATTCGACGAATTAAACATGATGAAATTCATAATCATTATCTTGGACATAATATACAAAATGAATTAATAAATTTATTGGCAAGTGAAATTAAGAACAAGATTATTGAAAAAATTATAAAATTAAAGTATTTCTCTATCATACTTGATTGCACGCCAGATACAAGTCATCAAGATCAAATGTCTTTTATAATACGGAGTGTAGATATTTCGACAACTCCAATAAATGTAACCGAATATTTTTTAGAATTCTTGAAAGTGGATGATACAAGTGGAAAAGGCCTTTTTGAAGTTATTTTAGATGAAATAAAATGTATTGGACTTGATATTGATAATTTAAGAGGACAAGGATATGATAACGGATCTAATATGAAGGGAAAACATCAAGGAGTGCAAAAAAGACTTCTTGATATAAATCCTAGATCATTTTATACACCATGTGGTTGTCATAATCTAAATTTGGTACTTTGTGATTTGGCTAAGTCTTGTACGAAAGCTATATCATTTTTTGGAGTGGTACTACGTATATATTCACTATTTTCTTCGTCTACTAAACGGTGGAAAATTTTAAAAGATAGTGTACCTAGTTTAACTCTTAAATCATTGTCACAAACACGGTGGGAAAGTCGTATTTAAAGTGTTAAAGCAATAAGGTTTCAAACTCCACAAATAAGAGATGCTTTATTTAAATTAGAAGAAGTTAGTGATGATCCAAAAATTAAAAGTGAAGCTAATTGTTTAGCAATTTTTGAGCTTGAAAATTTTGAATTTTTATTGGGTATGACTATTTGGTATGATGTATTATTTGCCGTAAATTCAATTAGCAAAAGTTTACAATCAAAAGATATGCATATTGATGTCGCTATTGATCAATTAAGAGGCTTAGTTTCTTTTTAAAAAAAATATAGAGAAGAAGGATTTACAAATGCTATGATTTCGGCTAAGGAAATTGCATTAGAGATGAATATAGAACTTGTATTTCGTAAGAAACGTGTAATTTGTAGAAAAAAACAATTTGATGAGAATGTTGATAATGAAATCACAAGATCCCTTGAAGAATCATTTAGAGTTGATTATTTTTTATACATAGTAGACCAAGCCATCTTTTCACTTCAAAATAGATTTGAACAATTTGAAGTATATGAAAATATTTTTGGTTTTCTATTTAGTGGGAAAAAATTGAGATCATTAGATGATGAGAATTTAAAAGAATATTGTCTTAATCTTGAATGTTCCTTAAAACATAATACTCACTCCAATATTGACGGTTTAGACTTATTTTCTGAATTAAAAGTGTTAAGGGAAATCATAAAAGTAGAAGATAATACTCTAATTGAGATACTCAATCAAATAAAAAGACTTGATTCTTTTCCAAATGCTTACATTGCTTATAGAATAATGTTAACAATTCCCGTAACAGTCGCCTCAGCAGAAAGAAGTTTTTCAAAATTAAAAATAATAAAATCTTATTTAAGATCGACAATGTCTCAAGAAAGATTAAGTGGTTTAGCTATATTATCGATTGAAAACGAATTATTAGAAGAGATTGACTACACAAAAATTATTAACAACTTTGCATCTCAAAAAGCTAGAAAAATAGATTTAAAATAAATCATTTATAATTTTTTTAAGGCCTCTAATTTGATTTTGGCCTTAGGCCACCAATGGGTTTGAGCCGCCCCTGGTCGGAGAAAATGGAGGAACGGGGTCTGGTTGGTGTTGTTAGTTCACTTGTTGTGTGGGTGAGGAAGTGTTCGGCCAAAAACAATGGAGAAAAGGGGAGATATGAGTTGGGTTTTGCCGGAAAAATGAAAATGGATATGGGCTTTTGAGGTTGTCTTGGCGATTTTGTGTTGAGCTGGTGGTTGTTGAGCTCACTGGAGCAACGATGGATCTCGTCGAAAAATGTGGTTGGGTTTTGGGATCTGAAAAAAAATGGAGAAATGGGGAGGTGGTGGTTGTTGTTCAAATGGATCTGGTGGCTGTTGGGAAATGGAAGAAACGGAAAAGTCGAGGGGTCGTTGTTGTTGGTGTAATGGTGGAGCTCCGGTGAGCTCACCGAAAAAATAACAAACAATGAAAGCCCCCTCTTTTGTGAATAAACAATCTGAATTTTTTTATCTCTAAAAATATCTACCACCCTTTGACCTAATGAGAAAATTATTCTTTAAATAGACAATAGAAAACTTCCAATAGTACAATATCACTATCTTAAAATCGTGGGCCAAAACCACCGGTTAATAAAATATCTGTATATGGAATCTTATTCATATCGGAATGAATTTCTGAACCAATGCAAAATATCAAAATGAATATTAACAAATGTAACAGATAAAATGAATATAAAGATTTATAAAAATGAACGAATTCAACCTGTTGTGACAAAATAGTATAAACAAAATTAAATGATAAAAATTCTAATATTTTGAAAATAAGAATAATTATCAACAAATTGCATTAAAATTGCAAAACATGTATTTTGAACTATTAAAAAATAAAACACTTAAAAAGTATTAACTTTAAAAATATTGAACCAAAATTCGGTGTCAACATAACTTAGGCTCAACCGAACTTTATTATCACCTTAATGCCTTAAGCTACCTTGGTTCATATGTTAGGAGTACTTGAAGTGATGGCTTAGTGGGGAACATTGGTTGTTACCTCTGATGGCTCACACACTTGTTTTTTAGGTCAGACTCCACATTAGGTAGTTGCTCCAGGTTCTTAGAATCCAGGGACTTCATCAGCTATTATAGCTCCTCGATTAGATAATATGGTATTGCTAGGTGTTGCATCACATTTGGCTAATAGGTCTTCCGTGACCATTTATGAGTAAACGATGTTTCGAAGGTTCAAGATGTTGAATCCTTCGACCTATATGGGTGACTTGAATGAGGATGAATATGAATTTATAGTTACATGCAATGGGAGATTGCATAACCTTAGATTGGTTGAGTCTTATGGAATTGACTACATGAAATTTCAAATGGCAGAACTTACCAAGCAGTGGTGGAGGGATTATATTAATTGTAAGCCAATTATATTAATTGTAAGCCAACTGGATCACCTCCACTATCATGTTTCTAGATAAGTTTATTTCACTCTATGAGAGGAAGAGCTAGAGGGTTAAATTTGAGTTTTTGCAACAAGATGGTATGTCAATCGCAGAGTGTGAGGTTAAATTTCATTCCTCGACTAGGCACACTTTTATGATACTTCCCATCGAGACTGAAAGAGTGAAGGTTTGTTAAGAGTCTGATTATTTTGATTCATATGGAAATTTCTCGGGTTACCGCTTCTAGTGTTCCATTTCAGAAAGTGATAGATGTTGCCAAAGACTTGAAAATATTTCGACGTGAGGGATTTGAGCAGTGTAAGGGAAAGAGGGCCCATCATTCATGTCATTTTGGTAGTACTCCTCCTAAGAGTTGAGGTAATTACTCTTAGTCTAACAGTCTCATTCATGTTGCGATACCATGAGGGTGATTATATTGGGCATAGTCCTTCTAGTTGGATACATACTTCACATTTTCAAGACCTATATAGGTCGTGGAGGGCATTGCTATCATTCAGGTTTCTCTCATCAGCCTACGTCTCGTATTTATCATAGTACCCTCATTTAGTATTTTCTTAAAGTCAAGTTTGGAATCAATGGACATAAATTATTTTCTAGGCTAATAACTTTCAAGTTTAAAATAGGAAGAATAGAGTCATTTATGCATTGATTTTATAGTTTGACAAGTATTAAAGAACATCTATTTTTA
The DNA here is from genome assembly GCA_016801875.1 of Solanum sitiens. Lineage (NCBI taxonomy): Eukaryota > Viridiplantae > Streptophyta > Magnoliopsida > Solanales > Solanaceae > Solanum > Solanum sitiens. Next base: position 297,851 of record JABWTJ010000405.1, on the reverse strand, counting down.
ATAAAGACAACATGTTTTGTAGGAAGGGAGTATTTTTCTATTCATTTTTACCATATATTTCAACACTACTTAATTTCTTGACTATTAGTTCTCCTAACTTTATCATCCATTTTAGGACTCCTTAATAATTAGTGCTCTTAAAACTTCTTACCATATGTTCTAGGGCTATGTAATTATTACTCTGTCTACTTTTATTTGTCATGTTGCACTTTTCAAAAGTTAATTTGACTAATTTTCAAAGTTAAATTAGATTACGTTAATTTGATATTTTTTTTTAAAAAAAATAGATATTCAAAATATACAAAAAGTACTATAAATTACAATTTTTTGCATATCAATATGATGAAAATATATATCGTAAAATATTGGTCAAAGTTTTATAGTTCGACTCTAAAAAGGAAATCATGACAATTAATTATGAACGGAGGGAGTAATTTTCTCAATACTTCTTACCATATGTTTTAGGACTATTTAATTATTAATTTTCTTAAATAGTTCATACCATATATTTTAAGACTATTTAATTATTAAGTTTTCTAAAATAGATCATTTACTAAATACTATTATTATATATAGAAGAAGTATTTATAGATTAATATGATAATATATTTATCTAATATTATATTTAGGATATTTAATATATGTAAATCTAAGTTGAGTTTCGTAATATTTTTCAACAATTTCTCCTTACAGGCTTACATAAAGAAATTTATAAAATAAAATAATAATATCTTGCTATAAATGTGCACAGACATACAATTTGATTCAATAGAGGAAAAACATAAGGAAATTACCTGTGATGTATTTATTATTTATTAAAAGTGAAAGAACACAATATTTATTTTCACACTGTACTAAAAAAAATAACATACATATACTATTTATCAAAGCAAAAAAAGAAAATTAAAGAAAGGTAAGGTATTTTGAGTTTGTTAATTTCAATTAATATACTTTTAATATAAAATGAGTAATAAAAACTATCAAACAACGAATATTGGTTTAGTCATGAAAATTCCTAAATAAATTTAAATAATATTTGTTGTTCGCATATAATTTCTTTAGAATAACCTCATTCTCCCATCCTCACTCCCGTTACTTCATATTTATCAATTTTCATGTCATGCCATAATTTTTTATAGTTCAAAGAACTTGAACATAATATATATGTAATATGTTTCAATCATTAATTTTTTTACGCAATCAATTATACATTTTAAAAATTGATTAGTAGTTAGCAGACTTAAAAACATAATCAAGCTACTAATTTGAACAAAAGAAAATTAATTATAAATTTAAACATGATTAGTACTTATAGTAGAATTTCAATCATAATTGAGATAAATTCATGAGAAAGTAATATCTCTTTAGGATCTACTCCATTTTAAAATACTACATTGAATCAAAAGAAATTATAAACTTACAACAATCATAAGAGTCCGTTTGGATGGGCTTAAAAAAAGTAGATTTTAAAAAGTACTTTTGTAAGTGCTGAAACTTATTTTTAAAATAAGTAGTGATGTGTTTGGATAAAAGTGCTGAAGTTAAAAAAAAGTTGTTGATGTGTTTGGCAATAAGTGTTGGTAAACACTTTATTTTTAATCAAAATGTCTGAAATACCTTTAAAAACTGTTAACATATTAAAAATTGATTAATTTAATAATAATAATAATATATAATATATAATAACAATAATAAATAATAACAATAATATATAATAATAAGAAAAATAAAATAATATGAAAATAATAATAATAATAATTATAATTATAATAATTATAATAATATAATAATAATAATAATTAATATATAATATATAATAATAATAATATATAATAATAATAAAGAATAATAAAAGAAATAATAATAATAATAAAAATAATAAAATATTAATAACAATATATAATAATAATAATATATAATAATAATAATAAAAATAATGATAAATAAATAATAATAATAATAATAACATAACAATATGAAATAATAATAATAATAATAATAATAACAATAATAATTATAATAATAATAACAATATAATAATAATAATAATAATAATTATAATTATTATAATAATAATAATAATGATAATATATAATAATAATAATAATAATAATAAATAATAAAATAAATAATAATAAATATATAAAATATTAATAATATTAGTAATAAATAATAATATTATATAATACTAATAAATAATAATAATAATAATAATAAATAATAATAATAATAAAATAATATGAAATAATAATAATAATAATAATATAATAATAATAATAATAATAATAATATTAATATATAATAATATATAATAATAATAATAATAATATATAATAATAATAATAAATAATAATAGTAATAATATATAATAATAATAATAAATAATAATAATAATAATAAAATAATATGAAAATAATAATAATAACATAATAATAATAATAATAATAATAATAATAATGATAATATATAATAATAATAATAATAAAGAATAATAAAATAAACAATAATAATAATAATAATAATTATAAAATATTAATAATAATAATAATAATAAAAATAATAAAATATTAATAATAATAATAATATATAATAATTATAATAATATATAATAATAATAATAATAAAGAATAATAAAATAAATAATAATAAATAATAATAAAATAATAAACTATTAATAGTACTAATAATAATAATAATAATAATAATAATATTAATAATAATAATAATAAAAATAATAAATAAATAATAATAATTTTAATAATAATAATTATAATAAAAATAAAAGAATTAAGGGTAAAAAGGTAATATACACGGTCAACATAAAATGACTTTTAAGTTGAAAAAAAAGAACCCTTCACCTAGCTTTTAGCTTTTGGCTTAAAATAAGTCATTTTGGACTTAAAATAAGTTACTTTGATATTTGCCAAATAGTCTAATAAGTCAAAAACTGACTTTTAAGTCAGTTTGACCAGCTTTTAAGCCCATCCAAACATGCTCTAATTCCACGTAAATTAAACTTAAAGAGGCATCATATTAATATATAAGAAATGAAGACATGCTCTAAATCCTAATTATTCATTGTTCTAAAATCCTTGCCATATATATTTGAAGGCTTCTTAGTTATCAATTATTCTAATATTTCTTGCATATATTTTATGGCTCCTTAGTTGTTAATTGTTCTAATACTCCTTGTCATATATTTTAAAGTTTCTTAGTTATCAATTGTTCTAATATTTTTTGCCATATATTTTAAGACTCCTTTGTATTATATAAAAAATTGTAATCAATTAAGCAAAATCATATTACATGAAATAAAAAAAAAGATTTAAAAGAGAAGGAAATGTAATAAACAAAAAAGGGAACTTACTAAATAGAGCTAAATGATATAATACACGACAAATGAACATAGTGAGTAAATATATAAAGAAAAAAACATAAATTGACCCTTAAAACAATTTTGGACTTTCACAAAAGAACTTATAGGTAAATATATTTAATATAACTTTTCAAGTTGATAGAAATTCTAGAAGCACATGTGTAATTTCATCAAGGAAAGTACACTTTCACAATCCCTATAAATAAAATCCAGCTGAAGAAAACACAAACAATTCGCTTTCACTCAAAATGAAAGAAGATGAATATTTGTGTCTCAGTTTCAACAATTTTGGTCTTTCATCGGATATCAATGTAAATATTTCCGATGAATTTCAGGCGGAGAAGAATAATAGCTTGAACGGCGGCGAGGATTATTTTAAATTCTCTTTAGTCTCTGATAATTCGGAATTCATTTACGACAGTCAGAATAAATTTCAGCAGCCAATTTTCCTCTTTTCAACCGCGATCTATTGCTAAGCGAATAATATTTGAAGGATGTTGATAAATCAATTATGATCCCATTGAAGAAATTGTTTCTAGAAAAAAGTGAATCAACGAAGTCGTTCGAGGCGATACCTGTCGGAATTAACGATATGTGGAAGCCGAAGATAAGCGAGCCATTACTAGAAAAATGCAACAAGAGTAAATCTACAGGATTTGTGTCGAAGCAATGACCGAAGATCCGAGATCTGTTACGGCGGATAATAGTGAAGGGAAGGAAGAGGACATTCTTGTATTTTTCAAACCAAAAAAGACAATAGAAAACGAAACAAGAAAAGAAAAAACAAAAAATTCCAGTGAGGTTGTGAAGATGGCCGGAAAACTGAAGCAGACGAAAACTAGTGAGGAGAGAAGAGTTTATCGGTGGCGTCTCAGCAGGCAATGTATTATGTTAAGAATAAGAGAAAATCATATTTACCTTACAGGAAAGAGATAATAGGATTTTTTACTATTGGTTTGAGCAGAAGTTATCGGTCATTCTAACATGCAAATGCTTCGAGGTAGTGGTGAAAAAATAAAAATTTAAAGTTGAAAATATTTTTTAAAAACAAACATAATTTTTTAAGGGGGGAAGGTAGTATGGGGGGTGGGGGGGAAGGGGTATGAGTGAAAAAAATAAAAAATTAAAGTTCAAATAAAACAAAATTAATTTTTTTGGGTAGGGGAGGGGGGCTGGTAGGGGGTGGAGGTGGATGCTAGGGGTGAAAAAATAAACATTTGAGGTTGAATTTTTTTTAAAAGCAAACTGAAAATTTATTTTGGGAGGTGGGTTGGGTTGGGTGGGGAGGTCGAGGATAGGGGTGAAAAAATTAAAATAAGAAGTCGATTTTTTCTTTAAAAAAAAACTTAGTTTTTTTTGGGGTGGGGTGGGGGGGTTGGTAGGGGCGTGGGTGGGGTCGAGGGTAGGGGTGAAAAAATAAAATTTTATCAAAAAACAAAAAATATTTTTTTGGGGGAGGGGGGTTGCCGGGGGTGGGAGGTCCGGGATCGGGGTAAAAAAATAAAATATTGAAATTGAAAATATTTTTTTAATAATAAAATTAATTTTTTTGGAGGGGGTGGAGGGATGATCAGATTTTGGGGGAGGGATGTAATTTGAAGTTGGATGAGAGTTTTGGAAAATGTTTTCTTTAAACTTTTGAAGGGAAGTCATTTTCCTTAATTTTGAGAAAAATGAGTTGATTTGAAAAATATTTTCCTTCATACCAAACACACCCAAAATCTAACTTCATTTTGTAATTAATCAAATTAATTTATAAAAAATTGCAAAAAATACCATATAAATTAACATGAAGGAAATAATATTTAAATCATTAGTACACCATTTTCATCCTATATAATCTTTGGAATTATAGATCATATATGGAAATTTTGGTACTTTATCGATTATAAACTTACTTGGAAAAAGAGCAGCGAATAGAAGATGAGCTAAAAAAAGGCTTAGAGTTGTTTAAATGAAATGACCATTATTTATTGCTAACATTCATTCTTGACTCACTTAATACTAAAAGCTTCTTATACTCATTATTCTTATTTTTTATAAGTACTTTTTTTTGAATCACTTATTTATTACTTTGGAAAGTACAAAATGTCCAGAAAAAATTGACCGAAATTTGGTTAGAATAGTGAAAAAGATTGTTATACTTTTTTCCTCACACCAAAAAAGACAATAGAAACAGAAAAAGTAAAGTTAAAAAGTTTCAGTGAGGTGGTAAAGACGGCCGAAAAATATAAGCAGACAAAAGTGAGTGGAGAAGAGAAAGGTTTACTGGCGGCGGTGGCGGCTGCTTCTCAGCAAACACTGTATTATGTACGAATAGAGCATATAAAGAAGGTGAAAAGAATAAGAGAAATCATATTTACCTTATAGGAAAGAGCTAATACAATATTTTGCTATTGGTTTGCGTAAAAATTATCGTCCATTCTAACAACATGCATTAATGATGCAAATGCCTTAGCGTAGATTTTTATCACCAACCATTTTAAAATGGATGATTGTAACATCTCGTGTATAGAATTAGCTAAGTTTAAGCTAAGAAAAACAAGAAGAATCAAATTTGGAAATGAGTAAGGAAATCTAGAAAAATTCCAGATTTCAAAAGTGAGTTTTAGTCATTTTCAAACGACCATAACTTCCAGCTCAGAAGAGGTTTGGGTGAGTTCTTTATATGGATGGAAATCTCGTCGGAATATCTTTCCAACGACGTCAAGTTTGTGAATTTCTGAGGTGGTATGATAGAGATATGACTTTCGGACGTTGGGCTGTTGAGCAGGGAAAGTTCCAAATTGAATTTGTTAAGGGTGTTTTGTTCTTTTTTAAGTAAGTCATTATTCGTTTTTGGGGTAATATGTTGAGGTCTAAACTGATCCCTTTCAGTTTACACACTTAGAAAATAAGCTAGGGTTTGAAAGAAAGGAGAAAAGAGGAGAAGGGAGAAGAAGACGCAAGAACGCCAAAATTTCGTTGTGTGGATTTCATCGGGGGTGATCCCTCTCAGGTATGTGAGATCATTCGATGTTGGGTTCTCTCACCCACACTCCAACTTGATTCATTACAACAATTTAGAGTTAATTAAAAGTAAATCTTGAAGTTCTTGATGAAAAGTTTAAAGTTCTTGTTGGTTGATTTGTAGTTGATCTCCGGTATTTTGGGTTCTTGTTTCCGGACTACTTTCGGGTCTAAACTATTGGGTAATAAGTTAATTAGGGATTCTAAAAAGTGTTTTGGGTGGAATCCATGGGAGTTTGGGAAGTTTTAGAGATGAAAAACGAAGAAGAAAGTCAGAAAACCTGTCTGATAGGCATTGGGGCGCCGCGCCTCCAAAGCGCCTCTCGACAAAGTCTGTCCGTCAGGCTCTGGCGCGCCGCCTGAGTACAACCTCTGTCCATCAAGCTCTGTCTCTCCGTGCCTCTCAGAGCACCCCGATCCCCTGGAGACCCCTTTCTTTCCCTATCTTTCCTTACCAGTTCCTAAGTGATGTACCCTTTATTCCTAGTTGATTCCAACACTCTAGAGTACATCTAAACATCATGAAAGCATCCATAAACATGAGATCATGATCCTTGAATCCATAATCCAATTCAAGGGAAGCTAAGATCAAAGCCAAAGAAGTTAAGAGTCAAAGTCTAAAAGTTAAGAAGCAAGTCAAAGTAAGTTCTTAATGTTTTCAATGAGTCTTAAACAATCATTTTAAGTTTGTTTTATGACTCAAGTTACAAGTTGAGCCAAGAGTGAAGAGTTGAGTAAACATCTCAAAATCTATAAGGGAACTAAGTATTCCCTTAGAGTCAAGTTTCAAGTTAAGTAAAGAGGAAGAGTTGAGTTTATTTCTTATAAGCTATAAGGGAACTTAGTATTCCCTAAAGGTTTACAAATGTTTCATATTTGAATAAAAAGGGAACTAGAAGTTCCAAAAGAGTTTTGAACAAAAAGGGAACATTGATTCCAAGAGGAGCTTCTTAAAGATAAAGGGTTCAGCAAATTATCTCAACCCAAACAAAAGAAAGTTTTGATTAAAGAATGATCTAAAGTACATTTTGACAGTAGTATTGAGCACCGATGTGGGGATGACAGTTCATATTAACTCAAGTCTCCATGTAAACCATGTAGGCACCATGGGAATTTACTGGTTATACTTTTTAGATGATCATGTAAGGAGAGCTAGTGGATTCACTAAGTTGAGTAAGGTCTTATACCGATGGCAAGGTGTAGGATGGTCCTCTTGCAACGTGAGGTAAGACGTTGTACCATCACTTAGGCTCATAGTGATGGTTGTCGGTTAGAGAAACTTCCACATAAACTATCTTACTTTCTTATATAAGTAAAGTTGAGTTTGTTATTGCATTTTCTTTAACGAACTAAGTTGTTTTTTCTATTTTATAAGCTTTATGTATATCTTGCATATAATTTAAACTGCTTTATATGTATATCCGTTGAGTTAAGTATATTCTTGAGTTGAGCAGAGCCAAGGTAAGTTCATCGAATCCCCTCAAGCTTAAGTCGTCGTTTAGCTCTCCAACTTGCATACTCATACATTCAATGTTTTGATGCCAGTTGACCTGCATCGTTTTATGATGCAGACGCGAGTACCCAATATCAGCATGCAACGCTTCGTTGATCCATACCAAGTTCCAGAGTTAGTGGTGAGCCTCCTTCCATTCCGGAGGACATCCTTTTTCATTGTTTTATTAGTTGAGCTTTTAGGATATTGTGGGGTCTGTCCCAACATCCCTTTAGAGGCTTCGCAGACAATAGTATTTCAGTTTGGAGTTGTTTTCAGTTATTGAGACTTAAATGCCATTTTGGCAAGATTTATGATATGAAGTACTTTCCTTTAAAAATGTCTTATTCTTGTTTAGGTTGAGTTTAGTCTTCCGCTGAGTTAAGTATGTCAGGCCAAGGGTTCGCTTGAGGGCCAGCAATGGTCTTTGAGTGTCGGTTCCGCCCAGGGTGTAGGCTCGGGGCGTGACAATGATGTTTTTTACTTCCCATTTCTAAAACTAAAAGGATTTTGGTATAACTTCTCTCTTTATAAAAAAAATGTTGGATTTTGAGATTCATTCTTATTTTTATTTTACTATACATTGGGATATGAATTTTTTTGAGTATTTTTCAAATTAAATCTATATATTAAAGGTATACAAAATCGAACCGAAAACTGAACCAAACTGCAAATCGAGTCAAATTAAAAAAAAACGACTAGTTTTTTGGTTTGACTTGATTTGGTATTAAAAAAATGGACTATATTTAGGTTGGTTTGGTTTAACTAAAAAAAAAATAACCCGAGATCAAAACCAACCCGGTATTATATATGTAGTTTCAAAATTTTGTTTTATGCATAAAAATATTTACTTTGATATCATTTTAATATATTTCTTATACTATTTCATAGTTTTTATCTTTTCATATATTATTTCAAGTTTAAAACTAAGAATTCAAAATTGTCCAAAATAGATTATAGTTCATAGATATTGATAATTATAATAAATAAATCTAAATCAAATTAATACTATTGCAGAAAGAAAATCAATTCGACACTAAGAATGACAATAATATTGAATATTTGTTCTTTAGTTTTACATTGGTTTAGACAATTAAAATACATAATCTAATTTTCATTTTCCTTAAATATTTAGTAATATAACTAATACTTATTAAACTTATTTTAGCATGATTTCGTACTTTTAAATTATGATTATTTTTATTTTGACTTTACAATATTTATTTTATATGATGATTTCTTTACTGCTTTTATTGAATATTTTTGTGTCATCAATACTCATTTCATATTTAGTGTTTTTTAAGGAACACCTTAGATATTTATATTTAGGTTGGACTGAAGAAATATTTGGAGCACAAGTTAATTATATGTTTGTATGCAAACTTTACCGAAAAAATCCAAAAATCTGGAAAAATCCAAAGTTTATTAGTTTGTTTTGATTTATAAATTTTAAAAATTTGATACAATGGTTTGTTTTGGTATTTTAAAAACCTGAACCAAAATTCTTAATTTTATTAGTTTGTTTTGGTTTATAAATTTAAAATTTTTACACAAATGGTTTGGTTTGATATTTGAAAAACCCGAACCAACACGGTCATATATACCCCTACTATATATATTCAAAAATATTACTCTATCTATTCTAATTGATGTGACACATTTCGTTTTTCAAAAGTTAAACAATTTAAGTTTGACTAAGAAATTGCTCATAGAATTTTCAAAAAATTTAAAATGAAATTTGTATATTTGCAAATTACGTAAAAATTATAAACTTTTTAGAATCTCGAAATCTGAAATGCATCACATAAATCATAATCACTACAACAAATGTGATATATAACTAAGAAATTATTAGCTACGACATAAAATATGTCACTAATTATTTGTTTTTAGCGACAAAAATTTATTTTTTGCGCTTAAATATATGACACATACTTTTAGTGATGAAACATCAAAATTCATAGTAAAGTTTTCTCCATTATAGTTTCCCACCAAAAAATTAATTGGCGCCATTTGTTAAATAGTGTTAGTCAGGAATTTAAAGTTATCGGTGATACATTATTTCATCACTAACAATGTATCTAATTCATGACAAATTATTTTTTGGACACAAAAAAATTTCATCTAAAAAGTATTGTATAAATTTTAAGAATCACATAGTGTAAAAGTGAAATTACCTCTTATCCCTACTTTTTTTCTAATTACATAAATCCTATATTTTAAGGTCATCCAGATACATAAATAATTGGGCAGATATATTATTGTTGATACATCAACTACGTCTGTTAAGCGTGATAAGGGGAGAAATTTCAAAATTAAATTCAGATCCCATGATTGACGCTTTTCAGTTTCACATTATTATCAATTATCCACTCACAGATCATACTAGATTCAAAACAATTGAAAATTGAAAATTCAAATCTCTTCTCCTTGTTCTTCGTTTAACCAATTTTAATAGAAAAAATAGATTAATATCCATACTAGATTTCTTTTTTCTTCAAGAAAGATGACGACGACGGTTAAAGGCCAGATGGGAAGACAATATTTGTAGTTCAACCATTGAGTACAACTATGGCTAATAGAGTGTATGTATTAGTGACAATGTTATTCGAAACTGTGAAATCAAGATTACAAGTATTAGATGATGATTGTTGTAGTAGTAGTTCATTCAGTAGCCGATAGTTTCATAAAATACATAATGAATATTTCGATTTTGCTGAGACATTAAGAAATCCAGGAATAAAGAGGTTAGTTATGAATGATACAAAAGTGAAGAAATCGTCGTTGGTGAAAATATTTCATTCATCAACTTAATTTCAGCCATTGCGACATAATTGAATATTGATGCATTAAGCAAAAAAAAAATTGAGATTCGATACATGGTATAAAGTAATTCTTCTCCATTGATTATTAGGAATGATATGTGAGTAAGTTGGTACGTCGAAGTAAAAAAACATGAGGTTGGATACCTCACTTGGAAATCTGATATATGACGTTGTTTCGACATATGGAGAAATTGTGTGTGTCGAAGGTTCAGAAAAAATACTAAAACTCTTGATATGAATATGTAAGTTATGACACATTAGTAGTAAACGAAGAGTATGTATAGTAATTTCATGAGTTATGGTGTGATCATTGTTTTGTATCTGATTGTATATGATACATGTAACAAAGGAATTTACAATTGAGTTGTGTAAGATACATTATATAACTAACGTATGTAAATGACTATTCTGTATAAAATATATCAATTTAATATTATGTATTTGGTAGACAGTGTTAATATGTATCAATTAAGATGTATAAAGCAATTGTAGCAACTAAAAAAACTGTGAATGATACATTACTTTTTTTCATCTTTATGTGTCAATGGTGTATCTGATAAATAATTTGCGACATGTTGTATTTTAAAAAAAAATCAAATTTGAATGTATCACATTCTCATAAAGAGTTTATGTGTATATGGTACATAAGTGTTTACTATATATGCATTGTTGTGACTTATATCTATCGTATCATTCTCACAACCCAAAATTTGGACGTGATGGCACTCGTCTTATCACACCAAGACAAGTCAGCCTAAAATACAACTAATACAATAAAATGCGGAAAATTTACTACAACTTAAATTATACCCCCAAAACTTGGTTGTCACGTGTACAAGCCTCTATAGTATTACAATTGATTCAAAAGAAATTATAAGTCTCATATGATATTGTTTCTAGAGTAGAACAAAATCATAAATAGAAGTAAGAAGGTCTGTTGAGAAGACAAACAGCTACCTCGCAAATCTCCAAGAAGCCTCGGAAAAAAAGAGAATATATCATAAAGGTCCGGGCTAGTAACCTACAAAAAATTGTAGAAGCAAGGGGTGAGTACCAAACCACACGGTATTCAGCAAGTAAACCTCTAAACACAAGCTAAGGGGATGAAATACGGGTACTCCTACCACCCCCAACCGAACCTCCACAACTACAACCTGCACAAACATCAGCGCAACCTAACAGCTCACAGTTTACATAGCACGTAACTCAACAACAACACTTAGAAAAATTACATATCCTCCACAACAACACTTTAACAAATTACATATCCTCAACAACCACACTTAAACAAATTAGATATCCTCAATAGCAACACTTCAACAATTTACATATCCTCAATAACAACACTTCAACAAATTACATATCCTCAATAACAAGCTCAGTATTCATCAATCACAAGTTGCATAAAAAGACAATCACAAGATCAGCAAAACACAATATCAAGTTCACTAATGATAAGTATGTGCAATGCAATGGAATGCAATGTCAAGTATAATGATGCATGTCTAACCTAGTGATACACACCCGCTGTCTCTCAGTCCGGGACCCATGGGGGACATATATGTTCATGCATCTGTCGCGGCGTACGACACGACCCTCGATAATAGTAACCATCGCGGCGCGCGATACGTCCCTCGAAATATAGTATCCATCGCGGCGCGCGATACGTCCCTCGAAATGGTACATCATCTTTACGTTCTCACTCTTTCTCAATGCATATAATACTTTTCACAACCATGTCTCAGAATAATGCAAATAACATGTTCAAACAAATAATGAGGAGATGACCATTTTCATAACATTGCACAATTCACAGCAACACAAACATGATATCACATCAACAATGATTCAACAAGCCTTCAAACTTTTCTCAACACATCACACATAAACAATCAATCACATTGCCTTTTGTTACCCCTTTTTCATTATTAGAATTAATCAATGTGGACAAGTCAACCCATCACAAAATCCCATTACTCCCAAACATATACCACAAGGAAAATACACGCATTTCATACACTTAACAAGAGTTTAGAAATCTACTTGCCTCAAATAATCGAATAATCACTCTGGGACTTGAGCCTTTCCTTTCCGTTGAGCTTATGAATCGATGAAATCTATTCAAGTATATATATATATATATATATATATATATATATATATATATATATATATATATATATATATATATATATATTCACGATAAGGTTTCGGAACTAATAACACTCACATTATTATGTGTTTAATCTTGACTTTAAAATTCACCCAAATTTATAGTCAAGTTTATAATTTTTAATGCCAACTAATCTTTCAACTCATGTATTTTCCAATATCATAATTCGAATGGTACTCACAAAATAATATTCATCTAATATTTAAATATACATACCAATATATCAAAACTTGAACCACAATTTCATAATCAAAACTAGGAAATTTCACCCAAGAATATTCGAACAGAAAAAATGTGCAAAATTGTGTTCTATTTTCTTTCTTTTCAACTCCTTTCCTCTAACCAATGATTGACTCATAATGAGCCAATCATTGATCATCATTACTTACTTCCAAAAAAATATTCCAAACTCAGCCAAAATTCCCAGAAACTTGCCAAAACTCCCAAAATTCTCACCGTTACTTTAACACACAGCAATATGCCTCAATTTTTGTTCCAATATTTATTACACCTAATTAATTTTATCAAGTATAGGCACATGACCCTCAAATGATCAGCCATCGTCACTGCCCAATGGCCAATAACAATTATTACCCAGTAATACATTCATATCCCATAAACATTTTTATTTTCCCAATTAAAAAAATAAATAAATCATTATTTATGTATACAAATTCCTATATTTTCTTTTCCTGTTACAATCAATTTGCTTTCTTTTTCATGCACAGGTGTCCACAACCCCACATCACCAAGCCATTGCATACATTAACCCACCAATAAGAACAATCGGTCTTACGCAATAAAATAAAATAAAAAAAACTAATTTGTTACCTCTACATATAATAATAATAATAATAATAATAAAATAATCAAATGTAACATCTATGCATTTAAAGTATATACTCAATTCATTGTTTAAGGGTGTGCCTACCTGAAGTATGTGAAGTACCGCCGTTCTTTTTCCCCACTTGTTCGTCTCCCTCGGTAGGTTTCTGCCTCTCTTTCTTTTATAAATTAATTATTTATTAAACTGACTAAAATCACTAACTTATTTTATTTTTTTTATACATGACCCTAATAGTATAGGATCTTAAATAAATAATCACTTTAGCCCCCTAACTATCTATTACTTCCATTATCTACAATTAACCATAAATAAATTAACTCAAGTTATACGAATAATTCAAATTTTCAAAAACAAAAACATCCCCAGTCATTACATTATCCACCACTAAAAATCATGTTCGTCCTTGAACATAAAGTAAAAGAAGAAGAAAGAATAACTAACGTTACCAAAAGTTTAAGGTATAATTCCCAGAGTCAATGTTTATCTCTCCAAGTGGGCTCATCGTTAGGACCAATCCATCAAGAGTAGTTATTAAGAATTGAACTTTTGAATCAAAATTCGAAAGATCTATAAATCAAGAGTGATTATCAAATCACAAACTAACTCATGAACTCAAGCTAAACTGAAACTCACTAGACATTAACACAACTGTCATGACGAATTTTTTCTCACATAACCAAGATAGTCATTCTGAATCAAAACTGGCTACAATCGTAAGTGAGCCTGAATCAACCACTACACACTCATAATGCAAACATCACAGATCTTATCAAAAGTCTCTTCTCAAACATTTTCTTTTGTCGAGCTTAAGTTATAAAAATCTGATCTTTAGACATCGGATACCCATCAAGGGAGAATCAAACTTATCTAACCCCAAAAAAAAATGATTAAGTAAACACCCAACAAGCGATAAACTTCAAAATGCAGAACCTCTAACAATACTATTAGACAAGTAACTCTTCATTGTAACTCTTATATAAATTCTGATAAGCAAGGTTGTGCGTGTAGAACTACTAGTATGCTTTCCCATCTCAAACAAAACCAAATCTATCATAACTGAAATGACCAAGACCCAAGGATCCTATCATAGCAAGAGGACATAAGAGGATCGGTACATCCGATCCACCACTAGGAATTCACCCCTAGATGTGGAAACTTGTGTGGACATAGGTAGCGTATCACACTCCAAATGATATCCAAAATAAAGTAGATGGTCATATAAGAATATGATTTGTAAAACCCCAATAACTTATCTCACATTACTCCATTAGATCCAATACTCTTAATATCAATAAAAACCGTCATTAGCTTAAACTTCTTCTTAGCAAGCACATTATAATCTCCAAAATTTTTAAACTATGGCTTCCTCTCTTTTCATTTAATCATTTCATGACAAATACAGGTCACACCCAAGGCTCTAACACTAATTTCAAATCTAAAAGTACTTTACCATCGAGATAAAATAATTGAATCACACTCAATGTCAACTCCACGTTTTTTTTTTCATATACCAAATTGCAACTAATATGCAAACCATCATACACTTCATACCAACACCTAAATAATTATTTTTTTATCACTCCAATAGTTTGATATACTATAAGCTAGCTCATCACCTCTACTCACTATCAATTGCCTATGTAACACATCATAACAATCAGTATCGTCCCATCAACAAAGTAGTTTTGATCCTCTCAAATCCTCATTAATTATGTAAAAATGTAGATCCATACCGTTGAATATTAATAAGTTACCTATCATAATTTGAACAATTTAGCTCCAAATAAGAACACATAATCTTATACCCCTCACTGTTTTACACCCAAATCAAAATTCTAAATTCATAAAAATTGCTGATAAATTCTTGGTAAGTCGTACCGAACCAAATTCACATTCATAGTCATATTAGATCTCATATATGAAAATTCATACATCCTTCAACTTCGAACCAAGAGTCTATATGAGAGGTCTTATTCCTTCACTTCTCTTAAATTCTTCGTGTTACACATAATTCTGACTATCTTGAACTCTTCAATACACCAACTCTAGTTCCTTTGGTTGATTCGCTTACCAATTTTATCCTTTGACCAACAACCCATAGTATTTTTACCTTATCCTTTGAATCAATCAATCAATAAATAAAATACGTGAAACCCCATTTAGGTATAATAATCAAAAGTAATCAAATTTACTACTCAAATTATTTTTAAGTCCTTCCAAATAATTCACACTCAATGTGATGAATCATTTCTTACCTTATCAATCCATATCTTGACTAAACACACTACCACAAAACTTCACAATGAAAAACATAATTTTTTTTTAACTGTGTAACTCAATCCCTTTATCTATCAACATTAGCTCATATCTTGAAAAATTTTAAGAACTCACGTATCTTAGCTTATCATTGATCGCGTCTTCATCGACCTTATCATATCTTTCACTAAAATTCAACTTTACTCATTACAAATCTCAAAATGACACACGCAAAAGAAAAATTTGTCATGACACTCGAGCTGAACGTATGTAAACTTCTTTCACAAATTTTATCCGACAGCTTTTAACCAATATGATGAACCTGTGATACTGTTATCACAAGTAGAGTAAAACAAAGGAAATCAATGTCTCTGAACCCAACTTTCAACTCCTCTGAAGATACCTTCTTAGCCTTTGCAATCAGAATAAAGTATTATTGTTCGCACCTCTTTTCAAAGACTAAACTACATTACACTAATTCTTTTCATTTATAACTCTAGCTCCTTTCAATTTATTCAAGTGGTGTCTCAACATCTCCTATAATTTTTCATGCAATTAAGCTACTCAATAGTATCAAACCTCAACCTTAAATATTCGCAAGTCACCATTATAGTACAAAATTTATTTAACCAATAATTTTTATTATATAGATGCATCTCAATCACAATCCATAACGAACACTTATTACCATCATGCTCAGTTAGCTCTTATCATCATCACGAAGACAACATTTTCATTAATGTGACACCTCAAATTCGGTTATATTCATCAAATTCAAAGGACTATCCCACTTTTATATGTACTTCTTACTAAAACCTTCAATTACCTTTACACAAGTATATTCTTTGGAACTTTCTTTATCCATAAGCTTGTAATTTTGGTATCTATCTATTCCATTGGACGTTAAAAAGAAATCACCGTCCTCATTTAGGATCCTCGGAATACACTTTTAATCTTAAAGCATTAATATCGTATCAACGATCCACCACTAAAAGCTTCCTTATAAATAATTCTTAACTCATCCGTGTGTATTAACAAGCTATTTGGCTTCTCAAATGTGAATACAACATTGAATCTCATTATATGAACATGTGATACAACTAATAACTCTTAGTAGTTGGTAATTGCACTTGACATCAATGTATCCATTTCCATATACCACTAGTACCGCATTGTGAAGACTTTTAAATCTACCACTAGAACACATCATACCTATCGAGAAGATCATATCCAAACATGTCACACATTTCTACCCATCAAATAGATGTTAAGTATTACCAAATTAGTTCCATATCTAGCCCAAGCTATATGAATTCTTTCATAGGTCAGGTCAATATCAAAAGTAACACACTCCATAACTCCAACCAAGTAAGAATCGATACTATTGTAGTAGACATTCTAACGTTAATTGGTGCATCATTTTCTAAGCAATCCATTCATGTTATGATAACTTTACTAATTATAGTTTCCGAAGTTACAACTCAATTATCTAGTCATCCCTTTAATCATTTCACTTTCAATTGTTAAACCACTCTAATTATCATATATACCACACAATTACTATTCATTTTAATAGGGTAACTAACCTTACACAACCCTTTTAGATGAACATTCTAAATCTAACCACATATATTTTCCATAAGTATATTACTCCTATCTTAATATAAGATCTAACATTCAAACCATACACGACATCAACTACTCAGCTGAGGAACCAGCACGAGTCATCAAATAATACAGAGAGAGTGAAATGAAGTGATACAACTCAGAACATACAAAGGATGCACGATAGAGATTCAAAAAGTGAAGATTTTTTCTAAAAGTCATTATAGCCTCTCGAAGATAAGTATAGACGTCTCCGTACCGATCCTTGAGACTCTACATAGACTCGACTTGTATACACGTGAGACCTATGAACCTGGGGCTCTGATACCATTTTGTCACAACCCAAAATTTTGACGTGATAGCACTCGTCTTATCCCACCAAGACAAGTCAGCCTAAAATACAACTAATATAATAAAATGCGGAAAATTTACTACAACTTAAAGTATACCCCCAAAACCTGGTTGTCACGTGTACAAGCCTCTATAGTATTACAATTGATTCAAAAGAAATTATAAGTCTCATATGATATTGTTTCTAGAGTAGAACAAAATCATAAATAGAAGTAAGAAGGTCTGTTGAGAAGACAAACAGCTACCTCGCAAATCTCCAAGAAGCCTCAGAAAAGAAGAGAATATATCATAAAGGTCCGGGCTAGTAACCTACAAAAAATTGTAGAAGCAAGGGGTGAGTACCAAACCACACGGTACTCAGCAAGTAAACCTCTAAACACAAGCTAAGGGGATGAAATACGGGTACTCCTACCACCTCCAACCGAACCTCCACAACTACAACCTGCACAAACATCAGCCCAACCTAACAGCTCACAGTTTACATAGCACGTAACTCAACAACAACACTTAGAAAAATTACATATCCCCCACAACAATACTTTAACAAATTACATATCCTCAACAACCACACTTAAACAAATTAGATATCCTCAATAGCAACACTCAACAGTTTACATATCCTCAATAACAACACTTCATTAAATTACATATCCTCACTAACAAGCTCAGTATTCATCAAACACAAGTTCCATAAAAAGACAATCACAAGATCAGCAAAACACAATATCAAGTTCATTAATGATAAGTATGTGTAATGCAATGAAATGCAATGTCAAGTATAATGATGCATGTCTGACCTAGTGATACACACCCGCTGTCTCTCAGTCCGGGACCCATAGGGGACATATCTGTCCATGCATCTTTCGCGGCGCACGACACGTCCCTCGAAATATAGTAACCATCGCGGCGCGCGATACGTCCCTTGAAATATAGTATCCATCGCGGCGCGCGATACGTCCCTCGTAATGGTACATCTTCTTTACGTTCTCATTCTTTCTCAATGCACATAATACTTTTCACAACCATGTCTCAGAATAATGCAAATAACATGTTCAAACAAATAATGAGGAGATGACCATTTTCATAACATTGCACAATTCACAGCAACACAAACATGATATCACATTAACAATGATTCAACAAGCCTTCAAACTTTTCTCAACACATCACACATAAACAATCAATCACATTGCCTTTTGTTACCCCTTTTTCATTATTAGAATTAATCAATGTGGACAAGTCAACCCATCACAAAATCCCATTGCTCCCAAACATATACCACAAGGAAAATACACGCATTTCATACACTTAACAAGAGTTTAGAAATCTACTTGCCTCAAATAATCGAATAATCACTCTGGGACTTGAGCCTTTCCTTTCCGTTGAGCTTATGAATCGATGAAATCTATTCAAGTATATATATATATTCACGATAAGGTTTCGGAACTAATAACACTCACATTATTATGTGTTTAATCTTTACTTTAAAATTCACCCAAATTTATAGTCAAGTTTATAATTTTTAATGCCAACTAATCTTTCAACTACCGTATTTTCCAATATCATAATTCGAATGGTACTCACAAAATAATATTCATCTAATATTTAAATATACATACCAATATATCAAAACTTGAACTACAATTTCATAATCAAAACTAGGAAATTTCACCCAAGAATATTCGAACAGAAAAAATGTGCAAAATTGTGTTCTATTTTCTTTCTTTTCAACTCCTTTCCTCTAACCAATGATTGACTCATAATGAGCCAATCATTGATCATCATTACTTACTTTCAAAAAAAATAACATCCCGAGTCATTACAATCATACACTTATGTCATAACTAATGCGTTCTTATTTTGTGATATTTGAATCAAAAGAGTTATGAATATGATACTTGTCATTATGACATCGAAATATATAATGTGAATGGTTTAAGTAATAGATGATGTGATGTGTATCAAGATCACTATAATTCAAACACAAAATATAAAAATTTACATGATATAATTAAAAATAAATATATTCAAATTCAGACATAATATGAATTGTTTTTAGAGTAAAACTCTAAAACATAATTAAGATTGTCTTAAACCAAAAAAATAAAATATCAAAGGGTGTCTATTCATTGATATGTAATCACTATTCAACATCAACCAAATCATCTTGTTGTGATGGAGTAAAGAGACCATTGAGCTTTGGAGGATCATCTTTGTCGCTAAAATAGCATGACTTAGCCTTTTCAGTACTTTATCTCCATAATAATGTTTCATATCTTGTGTGAAGATAATCAGCACAAAATCATTTGATGGGATGCTGATTTCGTTACTAAGGAACTCAACAAAAGTAGTAACATGTCAAGCTAATCACATGATACATAATTGTAACTACAAAGTATCTTAATGTTTAGTTGATACATAATGATGAAAAGGAGCAGCTAATGCTCAATACAAATTGATGATCTATAAAATCTGACAGATATTTATTGTCACGACCCGAGGCTACACCCTGGACGTGGCTAGCACTCAAAGACCATTGCTGGTCCCCAAGAGAACCCTTATCCTGGCTGACTGTCACGACCCAAAAATCACGAGTCCTGATGGCACCTATGTTCCCAATAGGTAAGTCAACCCAATAAATTTCACCATTTCAACTTAAACGTGAAAAAATAATATCAATTAATATCTAACATTCTAAGTATTCAAAATAAATGCGGAAATTAGTAATACCACCCCCAAGATTTTAGTGTCATAAGTACAAGAGCTTCTACAATAGGATACAAGTCCAAACTAATATGAAAATCTAAACACAAGAAATATCCTATCAGAACACCAAAATAACCTAATAAATAGTTGTAGATTGAAGGCGTGGGTCGCAGAATATCTCAAGCAGCGCACCACAACTCCAAGATAATCCAAATTCATATTCAAGATCCAAGAACATGCCCGAATTTGAAATTCAATCTGCACCACAAAAGAGTGCAACAAGTGTAGTATGAGTACGAAACCACATGTACCCAGTATATCTCATTGACCGACAACGAACAAGTAGTGACGGTAGTTTATATAAGAAAAATAAAATTCTTTAATTATACAAGTATATATTACACTTACCATTCAAGTTTCATCAAATAGAGGTAATCAACCATCAAGTAACTTTCAACCACCAAATGAAACACATAATCATCAAGAATGAAGGATGTCATGAGATACAATGCAATATGACACCATGAAATGATATGCCTAAGAATACCCGTACTCTCTCAACCGTATATACATGATACTCCTCGGAAAAACATCGAGAGTTCATGACCCATGGGGGACTCGCGAGGTTCATATACTGACACGGAAGATCTCCACGTGTCTGTGCGGACGATCTCAACGCACTATCATAAAATTAAATAATTTCCGCACGGACAGTCTCCATGTGCCCAAATTTTAATATCAACATCTCACCATCCCCAGCACGGACGATCTCCACGTGCCAAACTTATACTCAATCTCATGTCAATGCATGTACACAATATTATTTTAATAAAGGGGATGATGATGCATTTCAATCAATTAATATCAGCATAATACATAACCACCTCAATTATCACAACTATATGGGTGTAATAAAGGAATTCACAATCACACAAAGAGTTCAAATCAATAATAAGTCAGCTAATGCCCATATGATTTGGCATTCTCGGGTTTCAACCTGCATTGTATAGTAATAAACTTTCTGTTTATATCCCCGGTACTCGTACCAATGCCCGTCACACCATTGGTACGATAACCCCATCTTTGTCCATTACCCATTGTCTATTCCAGTTTAATTTTTAATTAGGAAAAAGTCCTTCAACAAGTCTAAAAGTCTTGACATACCTTTGAATGTCGAAACACGTGTCACGAATCCTCAAAATTTTGTCTTTTCCTTTCGTAAAGCTTCCGAACATTCCCAATCTATCAATTATGCATAATTCGTAAGCAATTGAGTCCATAGACACTCATATTATTATATGTCTAATATAGAAACACAAACTCACTCATAATTCAAATTAAGCTCATAATCTTGATATCATTTATATTTCAAGAATCATATTTGATAAATTTTCAAGCCTAGGATTAAGCCACAATCTCTCTAAATATCCTAATTTACTAATATTGATATAATATAGGGCACCTAACTTCTAATGATTGCAAGAAAATTCAACATAACCCAAAAATAAATTTCCACAAAAAACACAAGGGACATTACATTTACATTTTTTTATTACTGCATAACATTTTAGTTTCCTTCCATATAATCAATAATAAGGATCCTAATTACTCCTAAAGATTCCCCATCCACCCTAATAACTCCAGCAAAGGCACAACTTTGCAGCCATTTCAATTTTCCAATTTGAAATCATCTTTTATTTCCTAATACTAATCTAATTACTTACAATATAATACTAATAATTAGTCACAAACGTTGACCCATTACTTCTTATCACGCCATTCTCATTTATTTCTAACTAATATAAATCGGTAATAATGTTATTATATTATAATATGTCATATCATTGTAAAGGTATTCATCATTCAATAAGAAATTGTGTACAAAGTTTATAATCTATACAAATGTGTACCTGACGTTTTCATCTTGTCATGCGGTGTCGCCCTTGCCTCTTTCTCTGTTCTCTATCTGAAGGTCAAGGTATTAGACCTACTACTTAGTTTAATGCATGGGCCAAATGTTGAAGGGTATTAAAAGAATTATGGACTTAGCCTACTAAATACTAAATATATTAATTCATCAATTATATACTCATAGTTATCTAATATTTTCAAAATCTATTTGAATTTTACGGCAAGAGTCAAAATTGTCCTAGTTCTCGAAATGACCTAGCGGGTCGTTACACTAACTACAAGCGGAAGACTTACTTAAGCATACAAAGCTTAAAAACTGAATAGAACTCATGAAAGTGAAATACAAATTTTAACTTAAAAGAAAACTTTGAATAATCAAATTAATATATTCAACTCGCCATAATAGGCAACTTTAGTCTTTAAAACATTTAATAAAATAAATGAATAGTACATACTTCTTAACTAAACTGACTATCTATGAAGCCTTTAACTGATAAAGATGGAAGTCATGACAAGACCCACGACCTCCTAACTAAACTGAAAAGTAAATAAAATCCTCCAAAAATAGGGAGGCTCACCATGGAGAACTCAAACTATGTGATGTATCAACGAAGCTCCTGGTGATGATCCTGAATACCTGTGTCTGCATCATCAAAAGATGCAGGCCAAATGGCTCAGTACGTGGAATGTACGAGCATGTAAGGGGAATTCTAAAGTATAAAATAAGCTTGAAACTTGGAAGGAAACATACTTGCCTTTTTTCAACTCAACTCAAATTAAGAATAACATACTCAACTCTAAGATTAGATACTAAACTTCAAGATATGATACTCGACTAAATGAAGTACATATTAACTGAAGATACTCAACTTAAGATACTGAACTTCTCATACTCAACTGAACTCATTTCAATATAAAGCGGATTGAAACAAGTGCAATACAACGAAAAGCTATTTAAAAACATGATGTTAACTCAAGATAATAATATGATAAAAACATATCATGCTCCCTCTCAAAGTATACTTGTGCAATGCATGAATGAAATTTCATACCCTCATTCCCGCTAAGTAGAACCCCTTGAGGAACCATGCAATTAATACTGTGGGAGTTTCTCTAACCGACAACAATCACTTTGAGCCTAATTGATGATACAATGTATTACCTCACGTTGCCCAAGGACCATCCTATACCTTGCCAACTTAGTGGATCCACTAGCTCTCCTTACGTGATCATCTAAAAAGTATTACCCGTCAATTCCCATGATGACTTCATGCTTTACATGGAGACTTGAGTTAATATGAACTCTCATCCCCACATCGGTGCTCAATATTACTCCCAAACATATACTTTAGCTTATACTTTTAATAAAACTCCCTTTCTTTGGGTTGAGATAATTTACTGAACCCTTTAGCTTTAAAAAACTCCATTTTTGGAATCAATGTTCCCCTTTTAGTTCAAAACTCTTTTGGAACTCTTAGTTTCATTTTAACTTAAATGTGAAAATATTTATAAACTCTTATGGAATACTTAGTTTCCTTATAAATTTTGAGAAATGAACTCAACTCTTACTCTTTGTTTAACTTGAAACATATCTCTTAGGGAATACTAAGTTCTGTTATAGCTTTTCAGAATTTATCTCAACTCTTTACTCTTTCTTGTCTTGAACTTTAAGTCTTTGAAACAAAGTGAAAAATTTTCTGCAAGACTTTAGAAAACCTTATAAACTTTACATTGACTTGTTTCTTAACTTCTAAACTTGCATCTTAACTTTCCTTGAATTGAAGTATGCATTCAAGGTTCACGATCTCATGTTAATGGATGATTTCATGATTTTCAACATGGAGGGTTCATGCGGAATTATGAGCATGAACTACTCAACTCGAGAACTAAAAGGTACTTCTTAACTCAAGATAGGAATAAGGAACTCAATACTCAAGACTTAGAACATTGATATACTACTCCTCTCAATAATACTCGATTAATGGAATTCATGCGGAAGTCATGGGCATGAACAATTCGACTCGAAGGTCTAAGTAACTAGATGGAACTCATGTATATTACTCTCTCATCATCTTATTTACTTTCTCAAAACTTAGTTCAAATCAATGATGGATCTCAAAGAATTCACAATTGGACTTAAAGACTTTCTTCAACTCTACTCTTAACTCTCTCTTGAATGTGAATTATGAATTCAAGAGTTTTGGTTCATGACATGGAGGATCTAGGTGATATTGTAGACTTATTAATACATTCTCCTCACTTTATTCTCACTTACTTGAGTCTTGAAACAAGTTACTAGAAGTTGTAGAAGACTCCTCAAAATAAATCAAAGGGACTCTCTCAAAAAGTTCGAAAGAACTCTCGAAACTTAATCTTGATTTTACCTTGAATTTGAATTATTGTTTCAAGGTTATGATTCATGTTATGAATGATTTCCAAGTGTTTAGAAGCAGTTTAAAGTGCTTTGAACAAAAAGGAGTGAAGATACACTTTAAACGAACTCAAATGGAGCAACCAGAGGAAAACTGGAGGGGGCAGACGACCCTAGGGCTATGGGTGGAGCGGTGCGCCAACCCCTTAAGGACAAAGATGTGTTTGGAGAGATATATTAGGCGCGCCGCGATAGGCCCCAACCCAGAAAATTCTGCCGCGCACTTTTGCTCATTTTCTCACCCTAAATCGCCTACATTCGAACGGTTTTTTCCCAATCACTTGGATTATTTACTTAAATTAATTACACTCTAATATACTGGGGAAAAAAACTAAAATACTCAATTTGATCTCAAGAAATCATCAAAATCCCAACACAACAAGATTCAAAATGAACTTCAAGAACACCTTTCAAGAACTCATCAAGAACTCTAATCTTTAAACTTTAAGCATGAAATTTTGCTGAAAAAAATACATGATTGGCGTGTGAGTGAACTAACCCAACACTATGGAAGCTTACATACTTCTTAGGGATTAGACCCATGGCAAAAATATGCAACTAGACTCAAGAACGTCGACGAACGCCTTCATCTTTGCCTCTTTCTCATCTTTTCTTTTCTTGCTCTTCTTTAACTCTCAACTAAAACCCTAGGTGTTTATTAGCATTATAAAACTGAACCTAAAAGGATTAGACCCCTAAAATATGATTAAAAATGAGTTAAATCTGATTGGGTAAGGAAAGGACCAAAATTCCCCTCACTATTTTCGGCTAACTTTCCTTAAATGGACAACATAACTTCAAAAGGTCATATCTCACTCATCCTAACTTGAAATTTAGAAAAATCAACGGCTTTGTAAAGACAATATAAATATCTTTACAATTTTACTTGTATCACACCTAAATCACCATGTACTGGGAGTTATGGTCGTTTGAAATTGACCCAAAAATCGTACTTAACTTAACTTGCAAAATTTCAAATTTTGCTATTTCCACTTTAATTCTTTTTGGAATTCTTGGTGCAAATCTAGTGAAATGCCCTTATTACTTAAGAAACTTTTAATTACTTGGTGAAATCTCACTCACTACGATTAACAGTTCGAGTCATAGTTTGAAAAAATTTCTAGGGTGTTACAATATCTCCCCCTTGGGATCATTCGTCCTCGAATGACGACTGGACTTGGTATGGAATGGATTACTCTTACTATGGTCTGCGTCTAATGGTATGATCTTACAATTTTCAAGATTAATTCAAATTGTTAAGTTTCTATTCTATATTCTCTATTGGGAATCTCGTCTCAAACTATTACTCTTGACCACCATATTCAAGCTTAGAAATCTAACAACTCCATCAACTAAAAGGAAATCTTAAAGATATCCCCCTAACTTTTTGGAAATTAGTAATATCTTACTCTCAAATACTTGACTTTCTTTCTCACTTATCATCTCCCCCTTAGGTCTAAATCCAACACTTGAAGGCTATGGACATATTCCCATTTGTACATTCTCTTAATGGTCTTTTTACACTTGTGACTTAGCCACTCTTTACTGGTCTTATCTCAAGGTTAGGCTCTCTACTACTACGTTCATTGCAGAAACATATCAATTCATCACCTACTCTATGTCAGGTTTACTAAATCTAATATCTAGACTAACATCATCTCCCTTATGCTTCCATTCTTTTGGATTATGAAACTCATCTCAAATTCAAGCTTAATGTTTATTACTAAACCAGAATATCAATATGATTGCTCATTTACTATACTATACCTAAATACCAATATGGAAATTTAGGAATACTTGCCCACTAGGACTTCATGACAATTAGTTAATCCTTACCTCTCAGTCTGCATACTCGATTACCATCACAGTCCATTTCACAACTTAAATACTGCTTACTCACTTACTTCACATTATCTCTCCCATAACTCTACCATCCTCTTAATACCATGAGAATCTCCTTTCAAAATTCATAAGCCTAGATTGATCTACCACATTATGAATACTTTGTCTCTTCTATATATATTCACAAATTACACTTTGTCATTACTAACTCAATGACACATCATCATAACCCCTTTCTAGTAAGGTATACTCTAACTCATTGACTTGGAACACTTACTCTACCTCTTTTCCTGAGCTCTTTACAACTCTTCAATACATAGTCTACCACAGAGAAAACTCTTCATTAATAACTTATTAGGTACATGACTATAGTAATATAGCTCTTAAAAACACAATCTTTCTTTCTAGGATTTCTAAGCTTCTGCTTACTTTCCTCTAACTCTGGGCTCTTTCACTACTACTGCTCATGATCCCGTAACTCATGCTACTCTTTCGGGTGAAAATCTTACCCAAGCTCTAAACATACTTCTTAAAAAGGACCTCTGCTGAAACAAGATTTAAGGAAAAGAGTACAACTTGCTTTTAGCCCAAACGCACGATTCAAATGAATATGGGTGCATTCCTCTAAAACTAAACACTTCACTTACTCTTGGGCTTCTCTCAATCCCTTCTAGAGTCTCATGACTTCCTCAAAACTCTTTCTATGAAAAACTCATCCATAAGGATCTTTAAACTTTACCTTTCAACCACCTCTAGTATGACTGGTAGTCAATGAATAAGAGAACACACAAGTTAGAATAGATCTCTATGACTTAGCTCTTTTGCACGATTAGGAGTATGAAAGAAGGGAAACTTTTCTTAAATGTCTATAGTCCTCATTCATAAAAGTGGGGCCCTGACAACCATAAATAAGATCCTATTGACACGACTTCATAGACGCCCTAGGACACTTAAACATTTGCTCTGATACCAAGTTTGTCATGACCCGAGCCTACACCCTGGATGTGGCCGGCACTCAAAGATCATTGCCGGTCCCTAAGCGAACCCTTATCCTGGCTGACTACAAGCAGAAGACTTACTTAAGCATACAAATCTTAAAAACTGAATAAAACTCATTAAAGTGAAATACACATTTTAACTTAAAAGAAAACTTTGAATAATCAAATTAATGTACTCAACTCGCCATAAATAAGCAACTTTAGTCTTTAAAACATTTAATAAAATAAATGAATAGTACATACTTCTTAACTAAACTGACTATCTATGAAGCCTCAAACTAATAAAGATGAAAGTCAGGACACCCACGACTTTCTAACTGAACTTAAAAGTAAATGAAATCCTTCAAAAATAAGGAGGCTGACCATGGCGAACTCAAACTCTGTGATGTATCAACGAAGCTCCTGGCGATGATCCTGAATACATGTGTCTGCATGTTGATGATGCAGGCCAAATGACTCAGTACGTGGAATGTACGAGCATGTAAGGGGAATTCTAAAGTATAACATAAGGTTGAAACTTGGATAAAAAACAAACATACTTACCTCTTTTCAACTCAACTCAAATCAAGAATAAGATACTCAACTCTAAGATTAGATACTAAACTTCAGAGATGATACTCGACTCAATGAAGAAGATACTCAACTTAAGATACTCAATTGAACTCATTTTAATATAATGCAGTTTAAAAAAAAGTGCAATATAAAGAAAATATATTTAAAAACATGATGTTAACTCAAGATTCAATATCACAAAAACATATCATGCACCCTCTCAAAGTCTGCTTGTGCAATGCATGAATGAAGTCTCATACCCCCATTCATACTAAGCAGAACCCCTTGAGGAACCATGTAATTAATATTGTGGGAGTTTCTCTAACCGATAACCATCATTTTGAGCCTAATTGATGATACAATGTATTAAATCACGTTGCCCAAGGCCCATCCTATACCTTACCATCGGTATAGGACCTTACTTAACTTAGTGGATCCAGTAGCTCTCCTTACGTGATCATCTAAAAAGTATGACCCGTCAATTCCCCTGAAGACTCATGCTTTACATGGAGACTATAGTTAATATAAACTCTCATCCCCACATCGGTGCTCAATAATACTCCCAAAATATACTTTAGCTCATATTTCTAATAAAACTTCCTTCCTTTGGGTTGAGATAATTTAGTGAACCCTTTAGCTTTAAAAACCTCTTTTTTGGGAATCAATGTTCCCCTTTTAGTTCAAAACTCTTTTGGAACTCTTAGTTTCCTTTTAACTTAAATGTGAAAACATTTATAAACCTGTTCGGGAATACTTTGTTCCCTTATAAAATTTTTAGAAATGAACTCAACTCTCCCTCTTTGCTTAACTTGAAACTTATCTCTTAGGGAATACTTAGTTTCCTTATAGCTTTTGAGAATTTAACTCAACTCTTTCCTCTTTCTTGAATTGAACTTAAAGTCTTAAAACAAAGTATAAACTTTTGTTGAAGACTTTAGAAAACTTTATAAACTTTACTTTAACTTGTTTCTTCACTTCTAGATTTGACTCTTAACTTTCCTTGAATTGAAGTATGGATTCAAGGTTCATGATCTCATGTTAATGAATGATTTCATGATTTTCAACATAGATGGTTCATGCGGAATTATGAGCATGAACTACTCAACTCAAGAACTAAAAGTTACTTCTTAACTCAATATAGGAATAAGGAACTCAATACTCAAGACTTAGAACTTGGAAATACTACTCCTCTCAATGATACTCGATTTATGGAATTCATGCGGAAGTTATGGGCATGAACAACTCGACTCGAAGGTCTAAGTAACTAGATGGAACTCATGTATATAAATCTCTCGTCATCTTATTTACTTTCTCAAAACTTTGTTCAAATCAATGATGGATCTCAAAGAATTCACAATTGGACTTAAAGACTTTCTTCAACTCTACTCTTAACTCTCTCTTGAATGTGAATTATGAATTCAAGAGTTTTGGTTCATGACATGGAGGATCTAGGTGATATTGTAGACTTATTAATACATTCTCCTCACTTCATTCTCACTTACTTGAGTCTAAAAAAGTTACTAGAAGTTGTAAAAGACTTCTAAAAAGAACTCAAAGGGACTCTATCAAAAAGTTCGGAAGAACTCTCAAAACTTAATCTTGACTTTACATTGAATTGGAATTATTATTTCAAGGTTATGATTCATGTTATTAATGATTTCAAAGTGTTTAGAAATAGCTTAAATTGTTTAGAATCAAAAGGAGTGAAGATACACTTTAATTAAAAGAACTTAAACGGAGCAACCAAAGGAAAATTGGAGGGGGAAGACGACCCTGGGGTTATGGGTGGCGCGATATACCAACCCCTGATGGACAGAGATGGGTTTGGGGTGCTTTGGCAGGTGCGCCACGCCAGGCCCCAACCCAGAAAATTCTGTCGAGCACTTTTTGTCGTTTTCTCACCCTAAATCGCCTAAATTCAAATGGTTTCTTCTCCAATCGTTTGGATTCGATCACTTAACTTAATTACACTCTGATATACTGGAAACAACACTAAAATTTCTCAATTTGATCTCAAGAAATCATCAAAACTCCAACACAACAAGATTTAGAATGAACTTCAAGAACACCTTTCAAGAACTCATCAAGAACTCTAATCTTTAAACTTTAAGCATGAAATTTCGCTGAAAAAAATACATGATTGGCGTGTTGGTGAACTAACCCAACACTATGGAAATTTAATTACATACCTCTTAGGGATTATACCCATGGCAAAAATCCGCAACTAGACTCAAGAACGTTGACGAACGCCTTCATCCTTGCCTCTTTCTCATCTTTTCTTTTCTTGCCTCTTCTTGAACTCTCAACTAAAACACTAGGTGCTTATTAGGATTACAAAACTGAACCTAAAAGTATTAGACCCCTAAAATATTACTAAAAACAAGTTAAATCTGATTGGGTAAGGAAAGGACCAAAATACCCCTCACTATTTTCGACTAACTTTCCTTAACTGGACAACCTAACTTCAAAAGGTCAAAATGTAGCAAACTCGGAGGCTTTGGAAACATAATTCAAAGATCCTTACAATGGTATCTTGTAGCACACCTAAATCACCATGTACTGGAGTTTTAGTCATCGTTTGAAGTTGACCCAAAACTCATACTTAACTTAAATTGAAAAAATTCAAATTTTGCTATTTCCAATTTAATTCTTTTTGGAATTCTTGGTGCTAAATATAGTGACCTGACCTTAATACTTAAGAAACTTTTAATTACTTTGTGAAATCTCACTCACTACGATTAATTGTTTGAGTCTTTGTTCAAAAAATCTTTTGGAGTGTTACATTTATATTTGATACTAAATGACCACTAGTTGAACATGATACAAAAATTCTCCATCACTTAAATATTATACGAATAATTAATTATTGTTGAATTAGTAACTTGCAATGTATCTTATGTGTATATTTGATACATTTTTAGTAAAGTTTGTGTAATTGATAGACTCTAATAGTGCAGATTTTGAATGATACAACAATGAATATTATTTTGGTATCAATAACTTCACATAATTACAACAACTCCACACATGATACAAAAATTTTCACTACTATTGAACATTACTTTTATATCAACAATTTCAGAAAATTATAACAACTCCTCAAATAATGAATAAAATTGGTATAATTTTCATAAGTCTCATAGTAAGATCTTAAATTACTTCTTATCAATTAATTTGATAAACGATGCTTTGTCTGTAGAATAATAGAATTTATGTATCAAGTATATTTATTAAGTAATGTGTATATGCACATAGTCTTTTGATCTAAATAAGTCTGAACAAAAAATAAATACTACACATACATAACAACAATTGATACATGATAGATTATACAATTTGAATACGATATATTCAGCATGATTGAATTGTAATGTCTCATAATGTTGAAAAGAAAGCATTATATATTAATTTAAGCAAATAAAAATAACTAGATACATTAAAAATCTAAATCCACATATATGTAAAAAGATGAATAACAAGAAATTGAAAAAACAAACCAACGCTCAGATCTGCTTCTCCTTCTCCTTCTCCTTCTCCTTCTCAACATATCAATAATTTATCAGATTGTTGCTGCATTTGTGGTAATCCATTTGATGCACAATAAAAACCTTGTCAATACATTGTCATAAAAAGTATACCAACACCGACATTTTGGAGGAGGACGATATGAACCTCAAGATCTCATATTAGTATTAGAAGAATTTAGTTGAGAAAACCAATACTAAATGAAGGGGACTAGCCAATATATATTAGAAAAAAATCAAGAAAAAAATGGAAGAAGACAACAATGGAGAAGATAAAACCCTATTTTTTCACAAGTTTTAAACTGAATGACTTGAGAGAGAGAATCCTTTTGAAAATCAAATTAATTTAAAAGTTGTAACTGCTGAGAATGTGGAGTGAATTTAGGGAGAGAAAAGTGGAGTGAAAATGGGAGTAGTAAACGTGGGGTTTGGCTGATTGATCTCTTATGTATCTGAAATCTTTAAGAATTGAGAGAAATAAGGGATTTATGAAATATTTCAAAAAGATAGGGAAAAATGGAGAATAAAATAACTAAAACTGTGTATATAAGTAATTTATTCAAAATTTAGAGTACATAGTTAAATATTATAATTAGTTTTAGCTATAAAAATAGATTTAATTATGACATTTATTTTCATCACTAATAATATAAATAATTGGTGACAAAGATTTTATTGTCTCTAATCAATCTGTGATTTAGTGACAAACAAAACAATTGTCACAACATATGTAAGGTGTTAAATAGTGATGAATTCAAATTTGTAGTGAATAATTCAAATATTTTCTAGGAAAAATATTCATAACTAAATACAATTTTCTTTTTGGCTACAAATTGTTTATAATCACAAGTGACAACTTACAAAAAGAATAATACAAGTGATTCGTATATGCCGCTTTGGCGTTTGGTTTTGCCGCTCCGGCAGAGCCGCTACATTGGGATTTAGGCGTTGTGGTGAGCTTGACGAGACTAAAAGTTGTTAATAGCTCACTGGTTCGAGAATGCTGCTTTGGTGGGCGTTCTGGTTGCTCTAGCGCCGTCGGTTTGGAGGGATGGGTGCTGCTGTGGAGGGCAAGACGCGACTCAATGTCGTTAATAAATCCCTAAACGACCTCATTTGTCACTTTTTAACTTTAAAAGCTAATTAACGAACCTCATGCGATTCTTACTCGTTTTCACCGTTGGTAAGCTTTCCATTCCCGAATTCACTTTTCGATCCGTAGAACTCAATATTAATGTTGATGGAAAAGGGTTTGATCTCAGAATTTACGGTGGAAACAACCTTAATTGGATCATGGGATGATGTAGGGTTTGTTAGTATTGTTAGTAATCCGGGTAATTAGTGACTATCTATTGACTCCCTTTGTGGACCACAACAAGCTGAACAAATCCGAAAAGGGAAAAATCAAGTTTCTTAGAGTTTCAATCTTTGTTCGAGGTAGGTGATGGTTGTGATTCTATGATTGTGTGATATATGTTTTTTATTGCTTCATTATGATGCATGTATGTATGCTAATGTTGTATGATTGATCACACTGATTGTAAATGAGTATGAACGCATGATTATATGTGATGAATTACTTCTTGATTGTATGATTATTAAGAATATACTTGTGAATGTTATTGTGGTGTGTTGATGGATCGTATTACCATATTTCGGCATAACTAACTGGTATCGGTTGCCATGTTCCAACATAAAAATGCGATCGAATTGCCACCTTCTGGCAAGCTAACTTGGATCAGTTACCACATTTTGGTGCACTAACAGTTTGATTTTGGATTCAATGAGAGGATCAACTACTTGTGATATAATGTATAATGTTAAGCATGTGGTAATCAATATTGTTAGATTCGATATATTGCATGGTTATAATATTGTGATGACTTGCTTATATTATACTAGTGTGATAGCCACGTGATCCTATCAGTACACAGTGATTGTGTACTGATTCTGTACTTGCTCTTATTTTTGTTAAGTACAGGGCACCTTCCGGCGGCTATTGGCAGACCTCGCTTAGATATTTGTGATCATGTTCAAATCCAAGGGTGATCTAGCATCTTCCGGGCTTTTTAGAATTTTCTTTGATCTCTGTCCACATTCCGAACTTAGACTAGTTCTTAGTTATAGTTCATTAGTTAAGATTATGACCTTTCTTATTTAGACATTGTTTTGTCGCTTAGATATTTTGGTACATTGAATTTCAGGTTCTTGGTTATTTGTTCCACATTATTAGTTAGTTCTTTAGAATATTGCTGGAGCTTTATGAGAAATTCATTTATTTAGTAATTTAACCTGCTTTCGTAGTTTAAATGCTTAAGTTTTTATTTAGTTTTGGTTCTCCCACCGGAGGTTTTAGTGTGGGTGCCACCCACGACGATTTGGATCGTGACATTCGATAGTTTAGGTATGAAACTCAAAAAAAAAGTATAGTTTAGGTGTATTTTTGAAATTTATCTCTATATTTCAACACTACTTAATTTTTCAACTAATAATTTTGCTAATACTTCTTATAATCTATTTTAGGACTCCTTAATTATTAAGTTGTTTTAGGGCTATTTAGTTATTAATTTTCTCAATACTTCGTATCATATATTTTAGAACTACTTAATTATTTATTTTCTTAAATACTTCTTACCATATATTTTAGAACTACTTAATTATTAGGTTTTCTAATATTCTTACCATATAATTTTTCTATTTCTCTTGCCAAACATTTTAGCACTCTTTAATTTCTAATTTCTCCTAATACTACTTATCTTATATTTTATGTTTTAGTTATTAATAGTTCTAATATATCTTGCCATTTAAAAAAAAATTAAAAGATATAAAAAATTCATATATTTTAAGGTTTCTTAGTTATTAATTGTTCTAATATTTCTTGACTGGGGAATTTCTATATTCTTCATAAAAATAAAAAATACAAGATAAGAATGTAAAAAACCAACAACTTTATGAAATCGTACTAAAATTTAGAAATTAGTAAGACAAAATACTACTTGCCATATATTTTATGTTCTTTAGTGATTAATAGTTCTAACATTTCTTGCCATATTTTTAAACAAAATTAAAAGATATATATTTTTTGTCATATATTTTAAGGTTCCTTAGTTATTAATTGTTCTATTTTTTCTTGCCCTATATTTTGAAGCGTCTTAGTTATTAAGTGTTTTAATATCTCTTAAAATAGTGTGTGTTGTTGCACTATCTATAAGACATATCTCATCATGCTTGATTTTGAATCTAACTAATGACTGAGAAATTTTCATTTTCTTCATAAAAATAGAAAATACAATATACAAATGTGAAAAGTAATAACTTTATGAAATCGTACTAAAATATTGAAATTAGTAAGACATAATACCGTAAGAAAAGCATTTTAAAGAAATAAAATAGTTGCAAACATAATAGAAAAACAATAATTATTCTTATAAATTTATCCTCACTTGGATGATCAGTTCTTCAATCAATACTCTCATAAAAAAAAATCATCTTTGAAATGAGTAATATTTAGGAGGCTTCAAAGTCATTATCTTTATATGTAAGATTTGCCTCAATATTATCATATTTATTTGAGGGAGTTGCTTCATCCTCATCATTCTGAAAAGACAAGTGTGCCGCCACATTATTATCTTTTTCTAGAGGCGCTTGATATAGTTTCACAAAATGATCAGGCATACGATATTCACGTGTCCAATGACCTTTCACATCATATCGGTGACAAATAGAGATTCTACCATAATGGCGATAATTATATTGTCCTATACCACGTCCTCATTCACGTCTACGATCACGATAATTATTTTGTCTTAATTCACACTTGTTATGTGCTGCTACAACATTTGCTTCAGCGAATGGAGCAGAACAAGTAGGACGGGCTTCGTGATTTTTCATTAATAAAGTATTATTCTGCTCAGCCACAAGTAGGCATTAATTCAGAATATTTCTTAAAACCATTTTCATGATATTGTTGTTGTGATAACAAATTTGAAATGTGAAAAATGGAAAAAAATATTCTCAATTAAGTCATTATCACTGATAGTATCTCCACATAATATTAATATGGAACTTACTTTATGAATAGCAGAATTATACTCAATTATAGTTTTAAAATATTTATATCAAAGGTTTATCCACTCATATCGAGCTTTTGATAACACCGTAAGTTTTAGGTGGTCACATCAATCCTTCAAATTAATCCATATGTCAAGAGGGTATTTCACAAAAATTCAATTTTTAATCCCTCATGGAGATGATGTCAGATTAAAATCACGGCCTTCGCTTTATCTTGACTTGATGCTTCATTTTCTTGTTTAATAGTATCGCCAAGACTTTCAGCGTAATGGTTAATTTCATTATCAAGGACGCGAGACAAATATTTTTTTTTGATAATATTAAGTTCCACAAACTCAAGCCTTGATAAGTTTGGCTTGATGAACTCTAGAAGAAGAGAAATGAGTTAGAAATAATTAATTGTCATGTAAAAAAAATAATTGCTTATAAAAAAATCATAAAGAGACACATATAAAGTTAAGGTACATAAATCAGTGATATAAAAATATACAACTCAAATTAGGGATATAAAAATACATAAATAAATTCAACAATATACAAATACACTAATAAAATTTCTATTGCAAGGTACATACAAATTAGATATAATAATAACATACATAAATGATTTTTGAGAAGCATTGTAAGATGTTCAAGTAAAAATTATGGTAAAATTATTATTTATACATCATTTAAATATAAGGATAGTTGGAAGAAAATTGTATACATACTAAAATTAATGTAACTCAGTAAATAATAATAGAGTTAGATATACCAAATAAAGATCACCAAATTAGTTTAACTAAAAATATTTAATAAATAAAGGAAAACTAACATGTAACTAAAAATATATAAGGTATGTGTTTATTTTTCCTTGAAATATTAAGTTTTATGCTGATAATATGTTATGAAATATTAGTTTAATAACGGAGAAAAGGAAGAATAGGAGAAAGGTAGAAAGTGACAGAATATATAGAGAATATATAGTAAGAGTAATAAAACAAAGGAATATAATAGTCTTCTTTATTATTTTTTGTGTGCAAGGGTATTGCCCCTTTTATAGGAAAAACACATCCTTTAAGATGTGAGCTTTCTATGGTAATGGACCCTGGACATAGGCTTATTCAGAATTTCAGCTAGATGGATACATAATTGTGAAAAATGTATTTTAAATGTAAATTAGATTGATTTGACTTTTACGTTCTTAATATGAATCATAAAATATTAAAAAATTTAGGTCCAAAATATACTACTACTACACGCATTAATTTAATTTTATAAAAAAATATTTAAGGAATTTTCAATGTAACACACTTGAAAATTTTGAAAGATTAAAGGGAAAAAACAAAAGCAAAATTAATCGAAACGTCAAAAACGTAAATGATAACCACTTGGAGAGTTGTTACTCAAAAAGAGAAGTGCACCCAATCATCATTTTATTATTATATGATACTTTAAAAATGAGTTCACACATTTATAGTTAAATATTTTTTAAAAAAATTATAACACTGTTATATATGATCTAGTGAGGGGAGCATGAGTTCACGTGAACCCACGGCACCCCCTCTAGATGCTTTAAATATGTTGATTAATTAAAATTACATGAATTATTTTTTACTATTTACCTTACCAAACACTTTTGAACTTATTTTAAATCATTTTTATTTTATTTCAATAATTTTTTATATTTATTAAACACTTTAAAAATTAAAAATTGATTCAAAAATAAAGTTGACCAACTTTTAATCCAATCCAAACACCCTATAAGACTCCATAAGTTCTAGAAGCACGTATTTAATGGTCTGAGCTCTCTTCCATCAAGGAAAGTGGACTTTTGCGACCCCTATAAATAGAACCCAGCAGCAACAGAGGAGAACCAAAACAAACAATTCTATTTCACTCAAAACAAATATGAAGGAAGTTGGAAAAGATGAATATTTGTGCCTCAGTTTTAACCATTTTGGACTTGTATCGGATATAGCTGCAAAAATCTCAGATGAATTTCAGGCGGAGGAGAACATTCGAATAACTCAATTGCGAAATTCATCTATGACACTTCGTCTAAATTCCAGGAGCCAATTTTCCATCTTTTCAACCGGGGTTTATTGCTAAGCGATTCGAATTTGAACTATGTTGATAAGTCAATTCCACTAAAGAAATTGTATCTAAAAAAAATGAATCATTGAAGGAGACAATACCTGCCGGGAGTTACTGTATGAGGAAGCCTATGATAAGCAAGCCATCACCAGGAAAATGCAACAAGCGTAAATCTACTGGATTTGGGCAGAGGATTCGAGATATGTTATGGCGGAGTAACAGTGAGGGCAGTTTTGTATTTCTCACAAGAAAAACAAAATTAAAAAATTCCAGTGAGGTGGTGAAGACGGCCAAAAAAATATTGAAGCAGACGAAAACCAGTGGAGGAGAGAAGGGTTTATCGACGGCTGCGGAAAGCACTCATTGGATTTTTTGCTATTGGTATGGGTAGAAATTATCGGCAATTCTAATATGCAAATTCAAATGATTCTAGCCTACATTTATATAGATTTTGAGTTATTTACATGCAAATGATGCTAGAATAATTTGTTATAGAGTTTTTTTGCTTATTTACTCCCCAATTCAAAAATTAAAAAGATATATATATATATATATATATATATATATATATATATATATATATATATATATATATATATATATGAAATTTTTATATTTGTAAACTGCAAAGAAGTATAAATTATAAATTTATATATTTATAAACTAGCCACATTTGGGGGAGGGGCGGGGGGAGCATGTTTGGGTTTTGACCCTAATTTTCTTTATCTCATTTGAAGTTTTATTTTTTCCTTAAAGAAAAGTCAAATATTATAAATGCTTGAATTTTTTTTGAAAGAAAAATATAATTTTCTTTTATATTTGGTTTATTTTTTTAGGGAAAAAATTTGAAAATCTATTAATTGAAGATCTCTATTCTTGTAACATAATACCATAGAATCTGCAATGTAGCTGTTTAAAGACTTTTGTTTATGGCGAGATTTTCTCTACAATTTTTTGTGCTTTTATTAAATTTTTTTAAAAAATATAGGTCAATTGATCATATTATATAGTAATATATGTTTCTTTTAGTATTGTTATATGCTGTCTAATTTATTATCATATAATTTGCATTCATAAGCTTCCGCACGACATCCTAATTACTGTTGATCCCAACTAAAAAGTATAAATAAAAAAAATGTATATTTGTAAACTAGCAACATTGGGGGGTTAAGGGGAGATAACGCGCTTCCTAAAGAAGGTGACTCTGTATCAAGACTCGAACCTGAATACTCTTGACTAAGGATGAAACAGTATTTACAGATCTATCACACCCCTTGTTGGTAAAAATGGTAGAGTATAAATTAGTCTCTTCCTGTTGCTTTTTTACTTGTCATAGTTACTTGCACTGATATTTTAAGATATATATTTTTTCATTTTATTGATTTGAAAAAAGTTATTAATTTTAATATTTTGTATAGTCTTTTACCATCTGATTTTTTATTTTAAATTTTTTTATTATTATAATTTAATTTAATTTAATTATAAAGTTTGTCAAATTAATTTATAAAAATTACAAAAAATACCATATAGATTAAAACGGAGGAAATACTATTTAAATCACTAGTACAAAGTACAAAATTTTCTTGAGAGGTTACTGTAAATATTTTCGTCATATATAATCTTTCAAATTATAGATCATATATGGAAATTTTGATACTTTTATGATTACAAACTTAGGAAAAAAGCAGCAAATAAACTTGAGCTAAAATGAAATGAGCATTATTTATTGCTAAAATTCGTTCTTGACTCAACAGATAAACCTACTTATACTCCTTATTTACTTTTATCAATATTGATTATGATAGATACCTTTTTTAATTCATACAAGTATCTTTTTATATATATGACCAAGGGTAAAGGAAGAAATAATAAATTAATTAATTATATTTTAATTAATGCCAAGTGTTTTGGATGTCATTTTTTAATAAAAATAATAAATACTTAGAAATAAAATTGTCACGATCCAAAAATGGACGTGATGGCACTTGTCTTATCTCATCAAGTTAAGTCAGCCTAAAACTCACCAATTACGATAGTTTGCGGAGATTTTATAATAAGCTCAAAAATATCCCCAAAACACACAACGAAGCCACACAACCACACAATCAAGTACATAGAAAATTCACAATATCATTCAGTACATATCAATCACTATTAAGAGTTTACTATCAAATAACATAAACCATAACCTACCTGCATCGAAGAACCGAAGGCCAGCAAGCTAGTTTCCCAATGATTTTCCTTTCTTTAATGCCTCAACGTGTTTCCAATCTAGTAAGTATGCATAACTCATAAGTAAACGAGACTATAGACACTCATATTACTTTAAAAAGTGTCCTAAATTTGATGTCAACTCCCGTATTTCTCAAATTGCAAGCGTAGGATTAAGTCTCAACTCCTCTAAATAAAAATAATCAAAAATCACCAATTATGAAACTAGTGATAGCAGACCGTGCATTCAATTCAATTCCTATCTAATTATAATATAATACCAATTGATAATTAAATAATAATAATCAAAGAGCTCGTACTTCACCGCTTGCAATAACTTTTATACCACAATCATCGTATACAAAACTGCCATATCGTCCTTATCATTCACTGTCCCATTACTCACACATACAAACTTCTCTAATTATTATTACAGCAGCCTAATCTTCCAAACTTTATTTGTTACTACCCCAATTTGACCAATCATCACCCCTAAAATTTGTCCCCTAACTTTCAGTTAATTAATATCCTAACCAAAGGAAATTAACTAACAGTCTTCCAGTTCCATTCCACAACATTATAAATGTCCATCTATCCATTGTATGTCTGTACGATTATGAAAGGCTAAATTGTTACCTGAAACTCAAATTTAAGGGTAAGTCATAATTCTCCAATTAGCATATATTTAATTAAATTTAATAATTCGATACATTTAATATTTAATTATCTATCTCAATATATTAAACCTTAATTATAATGTGGTAACATATAAACAGAACCTTGAATATCAAATGTCATTGCGTTAGTATCAGTGACCCGGATGTATAATTTCTATACTGAATTGAAATTTTGCCTGTTCTATATTAATAAGTATTTAGGTTATAATTATATCATCATGCAATTATTATCCACTACTATTTGTATCCCCAATCTCAAAAACTAAGATTCTGACGAAAAGAAAATTCATTAATTTCCTTCAGTTCCATTAATGTCCACTTGTTTGCCTCTTCCTTTACCACAAAATAAATCACATTATCCAACCCATATAGTATAATAATAATAATCAAAATAAGAAAATCACCTGAAGTACCGTGGCTTTTCTTCACTCAACGCTACCTTCTGTTCTCTGGTCTACTTTTCTTCTTCTCTACAGATTATGTTTATCCTAATTAATATATGACTAATTATAGGAATGGTGAAAGTGACCCACTATTAATTTTGATATTATTTTCTTTAACCACCAACTAAATAAATTAGTAAAACATCCCACTATTTTCATAATTATAATTATGAATAATTCAAAATACCCATTTAGAATCCATCGGAAAGTATTTTATGAAATAAAAAGTTCTAGTGATCCAAACGATCAAGAAGGTCGTTACATATAGTGACAAAAATATTCGTCAATATAATTTTTATTAAATATATATATTTATTTGAAAGTGACGGATGTTAGAATCCGTCACTAATTCCGTTGCAATTCACTCCCATTTTAGATTTCAACCCAACCCTCATCTTCTAATCATGACCGTTGATCTCATCCTTTCAATCTTAGCCTCTCCTTTCAAATTAATCATACGGTCAAGATCTAATTCCCTAGTTTTTTTCCTATTTTAATCTACCAAAAGACCCAAACCTAATTTCCTTATTTTTTTCTCTCTAGATCTGCCGCACCCCGCCATTTTATCTTCACCCTCGTCTCTTCTCTATCCGCCATCTCCGGCGATGCAGCCACCCATCGATGTGTGCCATCTTCGGCGAGATCAAGAGGAGAAGCCGCTCTTCTCTCCTCGTCACCCCTCTTCCTCCTCTCTCCCGTCACCCTTCTTCGTCCCCTCTACGCCAGTAGCATCAGCGAGGCTGCTGCTCTTCCACTTCTCTCCAGCGCTACTTTTCTAGTGAACAGAAGCTTCAAACGGCGAGCCACCAAGAATCACTGACTACGAGCAGCAGCAGCTGGTCATAAGAACCAGCAGCAGTCGCGAGAGCAGTAGACGAAGAACCACCAATAATCACGTTTTAATCTCATGGTAACTTTGATTTGCCTCCTGCCACCCTAGCATTTTAATTTCGTCATGTTACATAATAAATGATCTTTATATCTAAACACGTATAGTTTGTAGATGTATTCAATTTAAGTACAAAAATTAATGGCTGCCATATATCAAAATCTAGCACTTAAATAAATAATGGGAGTAGTGGTGCACCCTCTTTTTGTGAAGTTAAAAAGCAAAACAAAAAGGGCTTCTTTGCACCTCTGATGTTGAATTATTTTGTTGATTCATGAATCAGATTTCCCATTCATTCTTTTAAAATCCTATCTGTAGTTCTGTATGCATTATTATGAGATGTTATTTTTCTGTTTCAGGCTTCTAACACCTCCAGGCACTCCTCTTTTTCTTCTCTGGAGATAGAATCACACAAAACTATGATGGGAACTTCTAGAGCTCACCCTATTGTATTGACATCTACAGTAAGAATATGTATATTCTACCGTTATATTTTTTCTTTGCTAAAATGCATTAAGCATAATTGGAAATTAGCATAATTTCATTTTTGTTTTGTTTAACACGTGATATATTGACCATCTGTGTAATCTGAAAGTATTTCATCTCATATCCAGCCACCAAAGGAATGTGGAGATTTAAAGGAACCTAAAAGGATATTTATTTTAAACAGGAAGACCCTGAAAGGTTCTTTAGTTCTGCACAATGGTGGCTCTGTTGTTTAGTCAAATGCTATTCGCAGAAGCCCTCTGCTGAATTTGAGGATTATTTTAATTTTTGAATGTAGAGGTAGGATGTACAAATGCTCTCATGCTTAGTTCAGGTGACAAAGGACGAGGAACTTGTGACCTAGGTTTAGGTTCGAGCTCTACACCATATGAACTAAGTCTAACATTAAATTGGAGAGTAGTATAGGTTTGGGCCCCTTATTCCCGAAATTCGAATGCGGCAGTTGGTTCTAATGGTTGACTGTAGATGCATACAGTTATCAGAAAGAAAAAGTATGCCATACAATTCTCTTGTGATGCTTCTTGAGTCCTTGTATAACCAAGTCTTTCTGATGAAGAGGGGATACTGCAATAGGAGATGGAATGGTTCTATTTGACATGTCCTTGAATTTATTTTAAACTTTTTTTTAGTTTACACTTGTTGCAATGAATTTACATGTGAATAACTGAATAATTGCTTTCAATCATTCTGGTCTTCAATTCTAGATGTGTTATTTATTCTGTAGTGTTGACGAAAATTTATTTGACAATAAAAATTAATAATATTTCATGGTAAATATTCATCTTTCGATTTTTTTTAGGAAAATACTTCATGCTAGACACTTCAGTAGCTTTATTTTAAATTTATTGAGTTACTTTTTTTTTAGATGGAACTATTGAGTTGGTTTTTCTGCACCATCATTGATACATATAAGTTTAAATGTACGATAAATTGGCTAAATAATTATTAGCACATTTAATTAAGATAAAAAGTTACGTGTGTTTCTGTATTTTCCTTCCATTATAATTTTATTCCTAATCTTTAATTTTTTCTCTTTATCTCAATTTATTAATGACAAAATTTGAAGAAATATTACGAGAAAGAACAACCTCTCAATCTTATATTGATCGATGTGAAACATACTACCAAGCTATCCGGGTAGAAAAGAAGAGAAGAATATAGGGTCTTGGATCTGAAGCAAAAATTTACTATGGGCAGAATCTTTGTTCCTTAGCATCTGTAGAATCTTTGAACCCTCTAAATATTAATTTATATGAATTTTTATTATTTTAGAGGTATTTAGTAATTGTTATTTAATTTATTTCAGTAGTGTATATTTAAAATAAATAAATGAAATGATTCACAAAAAAATGTGCTGGCTCATATAACAGAATATTTTATGATGGGTTAGTGACAAAATTTTCTTCACAAATTTATTTTAAATGACTAAATCAATTATGAAATTAGCAACAGGCTATATAAGCATAACGACGGACTAGTAAGTCGCTAACAAGTGGATAGGGAAATCTTTCGTCTCAAATATG
Source organism: Solanum sitiens (assembly GCA_016801875.1). Taxonomy (NCBI): domain Eukaryota; kingdom Viridiplantae; phylum Streptophyta; class Magnoliopsida; order Solanales; family Solanaceae; genus Solanum; species Solanum sitiens. The sequence goes on along the minus strand of JABWTJ010000405.1, from coordinate 253,556 downwards.
TTGCTAAATTTGCGACGAGACTCATTTTTTCGTCATTAAGAGATTACTAACGAGCGATATAGAAACAGTCAATAATCCGTCGCAAATCCAATTTAGCAACGGAATAACATAGATTAGCGACGAATTTCTTCAGTCGCTAAATGCTGGTTTTTTTGTAGTGTCTAGGTATACACCAAAGCTGGACGGTTCAAAGATATCGCATCTACCGATTGACCGAGTATATCCGACATATGTTCACTACGGAAAGTCCTAGGGGAAACCTACTTATCCAGATGCAATTAATTCTTGCTTGTAAAGTACACATACTTGTCCGTTTCTTTGTCTTGGAGTCATTCCCCATTCATGCGAGGGATTGTTGGGTTTTAAAAGGTGTGAATGGAAAATAAAGAGTTGCGACTTTTATGAAAAGGTTGCAACTTTTATGAAAAGTTGGGACATTTATGAAAAGTTGCGTCTTTTATGAAAAATTGCGACTATTATGGAAAGTTGTGACTTTTATGAAAGGCGACGACCTTTCCAAAAGATTGTGACTTTTCGAAAGGTTTGTGACCTTTCCGGTAAGGCACAATAAGAACCTTGTCGCACTACCCTTTGTTTTCTATAAATTGAGGGATTTCCTCTCATTTCAAAAATAGAATTTCTGGACTTCTTTTACTACTTTTAAATCTAGTATTCTAAGTGTACTTTACTGCCGTTGAGTGGCTCGCTGACACCAGCATTTTGGGTATCAATACACTGGTGATTGAGATCATTCTATCGGACATATTCCAAATAAAACCTCGGATACTAGAGGGGAATAATTTCCTTAAGGGGACACTTTGCATTCAGTGGCTTGATTTTCTTTCTATTTTTCCAGATTTTGGTATGTGTTACAGATTTTAGATTTGTGAATTAATTTTTATTCGTTTGTTCTTCACTGGTTCATTAAAACTTTGGTAACTTCGTGTTTCTGCAAAGTTTGTTGGAATCAGTAAGATTCTTTAAACACAGATTGACAACAATTCTTCCTTAAGAAAAATATTTTGTATATTTTTCTATTCTGATTCTGATCTAGTTTCTCTACTACTTTTAATTTTCTTGTTGTGAAATGTTCTTAAACTTTGTTGTATATTATTAAGTTCTTCAAAGTTTTGTTCTAGTATCTTAGAAAGACAAAATGAACAACATATATTTGATTGAGTGTTATCAAGAATTAACTAAGAATATAGGTTATATATTAGATATTTTGTCAACAAAATTTAAACTAGAATTTGTATACTAAACATCGCAACATACATGCTCATCATATTTGTTTTGATAAAGTTTTGTGTTTTGATACAGATCAAAGTAAAACATTGTCAAAGCATGAATCTGTTTTTAATTCAAAGCAGTGTTTTTAGGTGAGTGATTCTTACTCTTAATTTTTTAAATTGAATTGAATTATACCAAATAAAACTAAATTCAATAATAGTATATTGTTATATTAATTAAGAATATAATATTGTACTACAATTGTTGATCTTGTGCAGAATACATTGTGAAAAATGTTGCATATTAGTGTTAAAATATTAGTTAATACGAAGCATGGACCTTGGAGAACTAATTTCAAATACAGATTTGGGGAGACGTACATGATAAACTGTCTCACATGTTCTCGATATATTTTTCTCCTAAAATACTTCTTATGAATACCTTTTTAAATTGGATTAAATATTGCCGTAAAAATGATATTATTTTTGTGCTAACTTATCTAAAATTAAATACATCTTACAAACTTATCTAAATTGCATCAAATATCATCCTAAAATGACATTACTTATCTAAATTGAATTAAAATTTGTTTCAAATAGTAAATTGTGAGAACTTAAAAAATATAATAGTTCATGAAAAGTTATCTAATATATTTCATTTTATTTAAATTGATAAATTCCGTTTAAATTAATAAATTATGAGAATTCAAAATATATAATAATTCATTAAAAGTTGTCTAATATATTTCATAAATTAACTCTTTTACTGAGTTCAAAATGTTCGATTTTTAAGTTTTCATAAGTGTATTTATCAAAATTCTTATAACTACTTTTTATTTTACTTTCATGTACGAACAGTTTAATTTATTGTCTATTTGTTTATATTCACATGTTATATTAAATTAATATGATGATTTTAATGAGAAATAACAAGAGGCATGGAAAAAATTAAATTAGAAAACTGGGAAATGAAGTTACTAATGGTTATGATGGTGGATGCAGTGTAGTTATGTATCATTTTCAATAGTTCAAGAATATTTTAGGTTATTTTCTGTTAAAATAATTATTACTCTCTTACATTGCTCTTTAATTCAAAGTTATATTATATTTCACTTGGTTTGTGTCACTAACTATATGAGAATTGCTTATGATACTAATTCTTGAAAAATTGAATGAATTATTTTTAAAAAATTAAATTTTATTGTACATATTATTAGATCTTACAACAATTTTAAGTCAACTGGTTGGCTTTTTTTCCTTTACTATTTGTTAGATTATGATAATCTTCGGATAAAAAACCCTTAACAATGGTATTTTAAATAAATTAAAATAAATGAAAAATAAAAAACATTATAAATTTAATTTAGCGTTGTAATATTTTAAATCATCCGCGCAAACACGAGCACGTATACTAGTTATTATATATAGAAGAAGTATTTATAAATTAATATGGCAATATATTTATCTAATATTATTCTTAGGATATATAATATATGTAAATCTAAGTTGTCTTTCCTAATATTTTTCAACAATTTCTCCTTACATAAAGAAATATATAAAATAAAATAATAATATCTTGCTATAAATGTGCATAGCCATACAATATGATTCCATAGAGGAAAAACAAAACAAAATTACATGTGATGTATTTATTGTTTTTTAAAAGTGAAAGAACACAATATTTATTCTCACACTCTATTTAAAAAAATCACATGCATATACTATTTATCAAAGTAAAAAGAAAATTAAAGAATGGTAAGGTATATTGAGTTTGTTAATTTCAATTAATATACTTTTAATAAAAAATGAGTAATAATAATCATCAAACAACGAATATTGATTTAGTCGTGAAAATTCCTACGCACTTATGTCTCAAACCTAAATAAATATAAATAATATTTGTTGTGCACATATAATTTCTTTAGAATAACCTCATTCTCCCTCCCTCGCTCCCGTTACTTATACTTATCAATTTTCATGTCATACCATAATTTTTGATAGTTCAAAGAACTTAAACATAATAAATATCAAATAAAAAATATGTTTCAATCATTAATTTTTTTTACGCAATCAATTATACATTTTAAAACTTGATTAGTACTGAGCAGACTTTAAAACATAATTGAGTTACTAATCTGAACAAAAGAAAATTAATTATAAATTTAAACATAGTTAGTATTGTTGGGAAAAATACTCCAATATTGATATTATATTGAAATTAAAGTAGTAATAACTTATCGCAAATATTGTTGTCACGACTCAAAAATGGACCTGATGACATTCGTCTTATCCATCCAAGACAAGTTAGTCTAAAACTCATCTATTACAATAAAATGCAGAAAATTTACTATCAACTTAAATTATACCCCAAAATCTGATTGTCACGTGTACAAGCCTCTAAAGTATTACAATTGAATTAAAAGAAAATATAAAATTCAAATGAAATTGTTTCCAGAATAGAACAAGATCATAAATAAGGAGAAAGAAAGTCCGCTGAAACGACAAACAACTACCTCACAAATCTCCAAGAAGCCTCCGAAAAGAAGAGAATGACAAGTACACAAAAATTCAGGCTCGTAATCTACAAAAAAAATTGTAGAAGCAAGGTGTGTGTACCAAATCACACGATACTCAACAAGTAAATCCCTAAACACAAGCTAAGGGAACAGAATACGGGTACTCCTTACACCCCATCCGAACCTACACAACTACCTCTTGCATAAAAATCAGTCCAACCTAATAGTTCACTGTTTACAAAACACATAGCTCAACAACAATACTTTAACAATTTCATATGCTCAACAACAACACTCCAACAATTTCATATCCTCAACAACAACACTAACAATGTCATATCCTCAACAATTACACTCTAACAATTGCATATCTTCAACAATAGACTCAATATTCATCAGTTACAAGTTCCACAGAAAGGCACTCACAATATCAAGTTCACCAATAATAAAAAAGTGCAATGTAATAAAATTCAATGTCAAATATAGTGATGCATGTCTGACCTAATGATACACACCCGCTGTCTCTCAGTTCGGGACCCATGGGGGACATATCTGTCCATGCATTCATTGGAGCGTGCGATATGACCCTCGATAATAGTAACCATCGCAGCGCGCGATACGTCTCTCAAAATTTAGTATCCATTGCGGCGCGCGACACGTCCCTCAAAATGGTACATCCTCTTTAAGTTCTCATTCTTACTCAATGAACATAACACTTGTCACAACCATGTCTCAGAATAATGCAAATGACATGTTCACACAAATAATGAGGAGATGGTCATTTCATAACATTACACAATTAAAAACGATACAACCATGATATCACATCAACAATGATTCAAGAAACTTTCAAACCTTCCAGAACACACCACACGTAAACCATTAATCACATTGCCTTTTGTTACCCCTTTTTCATCATTAGAATTAATCAATGTGGACAAGTCAACCATCACCAAGTCCCATTACTCCCAAACATATACCACAAGGAAATACACGCATTTCATACACTTAACAAGAGTTAATAAATCCACTTGCCTCAAATAGTAGAACAATCAATTCGGAACTTGAGTCTTCCCTTTTCGTTGAACTTCCAACTCAAAACAATCTATTCAAATAAGTAATAACAATAAGATTTTTGAAACACCTATATGTCTATCTTAGACCCAAAACTCACTCAAATGTATAATAAAGTTCCCAAATCTTAATTCCAACCAATAGGTCAAATCTCATATTTTCTAAATTTCAAGTATAGGATTAAGTCATAATTTTTCCAAATAACACAACCATAACAGTTTTCATATAATATAATATACCAATATTTAATTCCTTGACTCACTACATCCAAATTTGTATCATCTCTAAAAGTCATTAAAAAAAATCTGATTTTAAACAAATAAAGCTACACTATCGGTAGCTCTGACGAAAAAAACTGCCCAGCCATGCATTGCATCCTTACTATGTATATTTTTACAAATCCAATTCTATTTAATAATTCTTAATTATTAGATCATCATCATGTCATTATTGGCTATCAATTACTTCGCCAAATATCATGCCAATTCGCCAGCAAATATTGATCCAAAAGAATCAAAAGTGCTATTTAAATCTGGAAAAATAAAATAAGCTAATATACTATCCATCCAAATTGTCTCCAAACTTTTAAAGTTTCATCTAGAACTCAAAGAAAATAATAGTAGAAATTATGTCATTTATTCAATTATTATAATATTTAGTGTAAAAAAATATTTTCCTCCTAATAGTAACAAAGATCAAACATTGGAATAATTATCTGCTATGCAAGCCGCAACTCCACGGACTTTTCTTTCGTTTTTCCCGCACAGGTGAGTTATTGCCTCTCTTTTTTTTTCTAAATTATGACCCAACAATTTGCAACTCTGATAATTTATTTCCCTATATGGGTTAAATGGTATTAAACAAATCAGAACTTAACCCATTAAACATTAACTAAAGTTAGTTATTTAATAATTCATCATCAATTAGTCCACTCTAGTTACATGAATATTTAAAATTTCAAAATATGACCTACCGTGTCATTACAATATCCACCACTAAAAACATGTTCGTCCTCGAACATAAATTGAAGAAGAAGGAACAATCGGCGTGACCAAAAACTTAAGTTATGACCTACCAATAAGTTGTTCATCTCTCCAAGTGAGTTCCTCCTTAAGACCATTCCATCAAGATCAACTACCAAGAGCTAAAGACTATCCCATGAACTCAACCTAAAGTGAGATCCATTAGACCATGACACAACCATCAAGATGACTCTTTTCTCACATAACCAAGATAACATTCTGAATTGATAAAGCTTTTATAAATCAAGAGTGATTATCAAGCTAAAGACTATCCCATGAACTCAACCTAAAGTGAGATCCATTAGACCATGACACAACCATCAAGATGACTCTTTTCTCACATAACCAAGATAACATTCTGAATTGATATCGGCTACAATGAAAAATGAATTTTAACCAACCACCACACGCTCATAATGCACAAACCATCACAGATCTTATCAAGATTTTCTTTTCACAATATTATATTTCCACAAACTTAAGTTATAAAAATCTTATCTTTAGACATTAAGTACTCATCAAGGGAAATTCAAACTTATCTAACCCAAAGAAGAAAATGATCATGTAAACACTCAACAAGCGATACATTTCAAAATGTAGAACCTCTAACAATCCTTTTAGACAATTGTAACTCCTCATAGCTCTTATATAATTTATCATAAGCAAGGTTGTGCGTGTGAAACTACTGGTATACTTCAATTATCCCAAGAATACACCAAATATGTCATATCTAAAGTAATTAAATTTGTCCAAGTATCTTATCCTACCAAAAGGACGTCACAGGATCGGTACACCTGATCCACCACTAGGGATGCACCCATAGAAGTGAAAATATGTATGTGCATAGACAACGAATCACACGCCAAATCATATCCAACATGAAGTAGGTGGTCACAAAATAATATATAGAACCAAATTCGAATAACACTAGATACTTCTTCCATAGTGTCATATCAAACATTTTCATTCATATGACTCCCTCTCTTTGATTTTTAGTCACCCACAATCAACAGTCTAATCCTCATTATAAAAAATATTTGATTCATCATATTCAACATACTTCTCATAATACTCCATTAAAGCAAACATTCTTGATACTAACAAACATCATAATCACATCGACCATTTACCTTACTCTCAAATTGTCATTACTATCAAAATTTTCTTAGCAAACACGTTGTAGCCTTTAAAAATTTCAATTATGGCTATCTTTCTTTCCATTTAATCATTTCAAGACAAATACGGGTCACACCCAAAACTGATAATACTAATTTTAATTCTAAAAGTACTTTCCATTGTGGTACGATAATTGAATCACACCCATGGTCAACAACACGGTATCACTCACATACCAAGTTTCAACTATCCTTCAAACCATCATATACCTCATGCCAAAACTTAGAGAGATTTTTTACTTACCCCAATGATTTTGTATACTACAAGCTCATAATCTCTACTAACTATCAAATTTCTAAGTAAGACATCATAACAGTCTACATCATCCCATCAATAAAGTGGTTTCAATCCCTTAAAACTCTTATTTAACCACGTAAAATTGTAGATCAATTGTTGTATATCCATAAATTATATATCATAACGAACAATCTAGCTTGACATAACCCTATAGAATCTTCCACATATTATTGTTTGTCACAAAAACTGAAATTGAAGTCCATCTTTATAAAAGAACTTGATACTCCTAGTAAGTCTGTGCCGGATCAACTTACATCTCATAGTCATATCTAAAACAAAGACATAAATAATAAATTCTTCAAATACAAACCAATGGCTCATACGAGAGGTCTTATTCCTTCACATCTCTTAAATTCTTTCCATGATAGAATTTTTTTAATTACCTTGAACTCTTTAATACATCAAAATCTTGTTCCCTTTGCTTGACTCGCTTACCAATCTTATCCTTTGACCACCAACCTATGATATTTTTACCTTATCCTACAAAAAATAACATTATGAAAAATCACCCTTAGGTGTAGCATTCAAAAGTAACCAACTGTACTACTCAACTTTTAAGTCCTTCCAAATGCTTTATACTCAATGTGATCGATCCTTTCATACTTTACCAATTCATACCTTGACAAAACACATTATCACAAACCTAAACTAAACATGAAAAACTTTAATTTTGAATTCAACTGTGTAACTCAATCCCTTTATCTATCAACATTAGCTCATACCTTGAAGATTTTTATGAAATCACGTATTTTAACTTATCATTGATCGCCTCTCCATCAACCTTATCATATCTTTCGCTAAAACTCCTACCATACTCATTATCAGACTCAAAACCACAAATAAATTAATCATCATACTCGAGCTTAACGTCCGTACACTCATTTCTCAAGTTTTTTCAATAGTTTTTTCTAACCAATATGATGATCCTGTGACACTATATATTAAAATGGATGAAATCACGTATCTATGAACCAAATTCTCAATCCCTCTGAAGATACATCCTTAGACCTTGTAAAAAGAGAAAACATTCTTACTCTCACCGCTTTCTGAAGGTTAAACTACATCCCACTAATTCATTCCATTATGGCTCCAGCTCCTTTCAATTCTATTCGAGTGATATCCGAACTCCTCATAAAAATTACCATACAACCATGCTACTTACAAAATAGTAGTAAACTATAACTCAGACATTCTAAAGTCACCATTATCATACAAAAGTCTTTTAACCAACAAAACTCATTATATAGTTACATTTTAATCACAATCCATGACAAACTCTGATTATCACTATGTCCAGTTAGCCCTTGTCATCGACATGACATCTCAAACACAATTATACTAATCAAATTCAATAGACTAACTTAACTTTATATGAATTTTCTTACTAAAATTTTCAATTTCCTTCACCCAAGTATACTCGTTGGTACTACCTTTACATATAAGTTTGTCATTCCAATATTAATTCACTCAATTGGAGCTTATGATAAAATCACCACTGATCTTTTAGAATCCTAAGGATACACTTCATAATCTACACACACATAAATATCATACCAAAGATCCGCCACTAAGATTCCCCTTATAAATAATGCTTAACTCATTCTTCTATAATAACAACCTAGTTGGTTTCTCAAATATGAATGCTACATCGAACTTTATTATATGATCATGTGATACAATTGATAACTCCTTATGTAGTTATTATTCACGCTTAACAATTAACATATCCGTTTTCATATACCACTAGTACCACATCGTGAAAGTCCGTTACATCCACCACTAGAACACATAGTACCTACCGAGAAGATCATATCCAAATAGGTCACACATTTCTACCCATCAAATAGCTGTAAAATATTACCAAACTAGTTTTGTATCTAGCCCAAGCTATATGTATTCTTTCATAGGTCAGGTCAATAGCAAAAGTAACACACTCCATAATTCTAATCAAGTATCTATCAGTACCATTGTATTAGTCGTTTCATGACCTTCTTTAATATACACAATTTATCAAATCATAGTAGTTCTAACCTCAATTAGTGCATCATTATCCCCATCATTTTCTAAGCAGCCCATTCATATTGTGATAACTTTACTAATTGTAGTTTCCAAATTTACTTGCTCATTATCTAGACGTCTCTTTAATTATTTCACTTTCAATTGTTAAACCACTCTAATTATCGTATATACCCTATAAGTAATATTCATTTTACTAGGGTAACTAACCTTACACAACTCCTTCAAATTGTTGAACATTCTAAATCTAATCACACATTTTTTTCATAAGTATATTACTTTATCTTAATATCATATTTAACATTCAAACCATACACGACATCAACTACTCACATGAAGAACCACACACGAGTTTTCACTATAAGTGAAAGTGAATGGAGTGAAGCGATAATAATCAAAATCGAACCAAGTACGCATGATATAGATTCAAGAAGTGAAGATTTTTTCTAAAAGTCACTATAGCCTCTCGAAGATAAGTACAGACGTCTCCCTACCGATCCTCGAGACTCTACTTAGACTCGTCTTTTATACACGTGAGACCTATGAACCTGGGGCTCTGATATCATTTTGTCACTACCCAAAAATGGACGTGATGGCACTCGTCTTATCCATCCAAGAAAAGTTAGCCTAAAACTCATCTATTACAATAAAATGCAGAAAATTTACTATCAACTTAAATTATACCCCCAAAACCTGGTTGTCACGTGTACAAGCCTCTAAAGTATTATAATTGAATGAAAAGAAAATATAAGTCTCAAATGACATTGTTTCCAGAATAGAACAAGATCATAAATAAGGAGAAAGAAAGTCCGCTGAAATGACAAACAACTACCTCACAAATCTCAAGAAGCCTCGGAAGAGAAGAGAATGACAAGTACCACAAAAATCCAGGCTCGTAGTCTACAAAACAAAATTATAGAAGCAATGGGTGAGTACCAAACCACACGGTACTCATCAAGTAAATCCCTAAACATAAGCTAAGGGAACAGAATACGGGTACTCCTTACACCCCATCTGAACCTCCACAACTACGTCCTACATAAATATCAGTCCAACCTAACAGTTCACAGTTTACAAAATACATAAATCAACAACAACACTTTAACAATTTCCTGTGCTCAACAACAACACTCCAACAGTTTTATATCCTCAACAATAACACTAACAATTTCATATCCTCAACAATTACACTCTAACAATTGCATATCTTCAATAATATACTCAGTACTAATCAATCACAAGTTCCACAGAAAGGCACTCACAAGGTCAGTAACACATAAGATTATGTGCGCCAATAATAAAGAAGTGCAATATAATGAAATGCAATGTCAAGTATAGTGATGCATGTCTGACCTAATGATACACACCAGCTGTCTCTCAGTCTGGGACCCATGGGAGACATATCTGTCTATGCATCTATCGCCGCATGCGATACGACCCTCGATAATAGTAACCATCGCGGCGCGTGATACGTCCCTTGAAATTTAGTGTCCATCGCGACGCGCGATACGTCCCTCAAAATGGTACATCATCTTTAATTTCTCATTCTTTCTCAATGCACATAACACTTGTCACAACCATATCTCAGAATAATGCAAATGACATTTCACACAAATAATGAAGAGATGACCATTTTCATAACATTGCACAATTCACAACAACACAAACATGATATCACATCAACAATGATTCAACAAACTTTCAAACCTTCCTCAACACATCACACTTAAACCATTAATCACATTGCCTTTTGTTACCCCTTTTTCATCATTAGAATTAATCAATGTGGACAAGTTAACCATCACCAAGTCCCATTACTCCCAAACATATACCACAAGGAAATACATGCATTCCATACACTTAACAAGAGTTAAGAAATCCACTTGTCTCAAATAGTAGAACAATCAATTCGAAACTTGAGTCTTCCCTTTTCGTTGAACTTTCAACTCAAAACAATCTATTCAAATAAGTAATAACTATAAGATTTTTGAAACTAATAACACCTATATGTCTATCTTAGACCCAAAACTCACTCAATTGTATAATAAAGTTTCCAAATCTTAATTTCAACCAATAGGTCAAATCCCATATTTTCTAAATTTCAAGTATAGGATTAAGTCATAATTTTTCCAAATAACACAACCATAATAGTTATCATATAATATAATATACCAATATTTAATTCCTTCACTTACTACATCCAAATTTGTATCATCTCTAAAAGTCATTAAAGAAAAATCTGATTTTAAACAAATAAAGCAACACTATAGGTAGCTCTCACGAAAAAATCTGCCCAGCCATGCATTGCATCCTTACTATGTATATTTTTACAAATCCAATTCTATTTAATACTTCTCAATTATTAGATCATCCTCATGCCATTATTGGCTATCAATTACTTGGCCAAATATCATGCCAATTCGCCACCAAAAATTGATCCAAAAGAAACTAAATTGCTATTCAAATCTGGAAAAATAAAATAATCTAATATACTATCCATCCAAAATTGTCTCCAAACTTTTAAAGTTTCACCTAGAACTCAAAGAAAATAATAGTAGAAATTATGTCATTTATTCAATTATTATAATATTTAGTGTAAAAAAATATTTTCCTCCTAATAGTAACAAAGATCAAACATTGGAATAATTATCTGCTATGCAAGCCGCAACTCCACGGACTTTTCTTTCATTTTTCCCTCACAGGTGAGGTATTGCCTCTTTCTTTTTTCTTTTTTTTTCTAAATGATGACCCAACAATTTCCAACCCTAATAATTTTTTCCCTATATGAATTAAATGGTATTAAATTAATTATAACTTAACCCATTAAACATTAACCAAAGTTAGTTATTTAATAAGTAATAATCAATTAGTTTACTCTAGTTACATGAATATTTAAAATTTGCAAAAATGACCTACCGGATCATTACAATGTCGTGGCAAGCCATTACCTTGAAAGCGATTTCGGTCCGACTCCGGTGCAAATCGTCCAAGGTTTCTCAGTTACTCTCAAACACGTGTGCTCTTGGTTGAAAGTTTGAAGGTTTCCCAAAACCAATTGCCTAAAAAAAATTCTAAGAATAAGATAAGAAGAAAAGAGGGAAATATTTTTCTCTTCTTTTTATTTGTTTTTGTAGTATTCTCTTATGTTCCCCAAAGCCTCTTCTTATATAGGATTGCAAGAAAGGGAGTTGAAAATAGGAGAGTTTAATTTGTTAGAAACGTATTGTCAAGGTTAATATCATTAAAGGCCATTACATCACTTTGGTTTTTACGGTTGTATCTTCTCCTTTGAAACGTATTTTGCACTTGTATTTTGCATTGCATTTAGTTAATAAAGTTAGAATAAATAACTCAACAATACCACTAATGCAAAGACAAAGGGTAAGAACAACTTTTGGACAAAAGGAAGGAACATGTACTTTAGTGTCAATATCTTTCTATTTGAATTGACACATAGTGATATGAGGCAATAACTTATTATCCATAAAGTGAAGTAATCTTGAACTGAGGGATATCAATTGAGACCCTCATAACACATACCATATCCTTAAAGTTTAATCAACCTTCGCGATACAAACAAGTGTTTTAATGGTCTTGCACACATACCTTGCCTCTTATTAGTGCTCCAGAAAGACGACCCAAGTCTTTCATAAAAGGCGACTACACCTTTACACTCATGTAGGTGATTGCATCAAGTCTATCTTAAATAGACCACCATACGGCTGTAGAATTATTAAGAGAAAAATAAGTTCAACCTTATAAAACACTATCTCACGTCATAGAGATTGAAAATGTGGTGTATATTGAGGCCTAACGGTCAACCACATTACCACAAGCAATGGGATTTAGCCCCACCCTTGACATTTAAATGATTATTTTTCTTTTCTATCCCTTGGTCATAAGATATACCATATTTCTTTAGGACCTTACATATTACAAGGAAATAACACCCAGTTTTAACAATTGTTTAACTGCACCATGTTTGATGTGAATATGTCTCTTTCTTCCATTGTACATACAATTTTTTGTAATTCCAATTGCTGCTTGTGAGTCACAATGAAGAGAGACCGGTGATGCTTGTCTTCCCCACAATAGCATATCCGGCAAAAGATTTCTCAGACACTCAGCTTATTGCCCTGCCATCTCGAGAGCAATAAATTCAGATTTCATGGTAGAACGTGCTATGCAAGTCTGTTTGGAAGACTTTCACAAAATAGTGTTATTCATCTTGTATTCCTAACATTCTTAGAATAATACTTTGAAGAACTTGGTAAGACAACAAAGTTTAAGAACATTTTCACAACTAGAAAATTAAAACTAGTAGAGATACTAGAATCGGAAATAAATTAGAAAAAAAATATATGAAATATTTTTCTTAAAGAAGAATTGTTGTTAATATGTGTTTAAAGAATCTTACTGATTACAACAAACTTTGCAGAAACACGAAGTTACCAAAGTTTAATGAACCGGTGAAGAACAGAAGAACATAAATTAATTCATAAATCTAAAATTTATAACACATACCAGAATTTGGAAAAACAGGAAGAAGATCAAGCCCACTGAATGCACAGTGTCCCCTTAAGGAAATTATTCCCCTCTAGTATCCGAGGTTTGATTTGGAATATGTTCTCCCAAGGTAGAATGATCTCAATCACCAGTGTATTGATACTCAAAATGTTGGTGTCAGCGAGCCACTCAACGGCAGTAAAGTACACTTAGAATAGTAGATTTAGTAGTAGAAGAAGAAGTCCATAAATTCTATTTTTAAAATGAAAGGAAATCCCTCAATTTATAGAAAACAAAGGGTAGTGCGAAAAGGTTCTTATTGTGCCTTACCGGAAAGGTCACAAACCTTTGGAAAAGTCACAATCTTTCGGAAAGATCGTCACCTTTCATAAAAGTCACAACTTTCCATAAAATTCACAACTTTTCATAAAAGTCACAACTTTTCATAAAAGTCGCAACCTTTCATTAGAGTCACAACTCTTCATAAAAGTTGCAACTTTCATTTTCCATTCACACCTTTTAAAACCCAACAATCCCCCGCATGAATGGGGAATGACTCTAAGACAAAGAAACGGACAATATGTGTACTTTACAAGCAAGAATTAATTGCATCTGGATAAGTAGGTTTGCCCTTGGACTTTCCGTAGTGAACATATATCGGATATACTCGGTCAATCGGTAGATGTGATATTTTTGAACCATCGAGCTTTGGTGTATACCTAGACAACCATATGTCACACAATTAACCCTTTACCATTTATGGTTCTTACGGTTGTGTTCGTTTTAGCCATGAACACCTCCTGGTTTCATGAGTGTATAAAGAGAAGGGCTTTTGACAATCATCTTCTTTGAAGCGGCTTACACTTCACAGTCATATAGGTGATTCCTAACCGTGTTATCGCGTAGATACACTATTTGGTCAACTCTGCCAAACTTAGAAAATCATTAAAACCATTAAGCTTTATTAACTCATTAATAAGCCTTAATGTTGCATCCTTGTCCCTGAGCATTGTCTTTATCATGAGAATGGATTGAGTTTGTTGACAATGCTGAACCGTCAGTCACAACTTTGTTTTTCTCCTTGAATCTAGCTCTTGGGATATCCAGTCTGCTAGATAGAGTTACCGCCATGATGACTTGTCCTAAGCCATAAATCCATACCTTAGATGATCTTTAAACTTTCTCTCTAGTTAGGCCTTTTTATAAGTGTATCCGACACATTATCCTTTGACTTTACATAGTCAATTCTGATAATTCCACTAGAGAGTAGTTTTCTAACGGTATCATGTTTATGTCCTATATGACGAGACTTTCTATTATACATCATGCTCCATGCCCTACCTATTGCATCTTGACTATCAAAGTATACGCATACTAATGCCAATGATTTGGGCCAAAAAAAATATCTATCAAGAAATTCTGGAGTCTTTCAACTTATTCATCGATCTTATCTTGAGCACCTAGCTCAAAGATCATTATAGAGCTAGCGATACATGTCTCTTTTGAAAGATTTCCAAGAGACTGCTCCTCTACCAAAGTAAGTATATATCCACTCGTGGATTTTACTTCATTTGTCCGGTGATCAAATTTGCATCACTATATCCTTTCAATATTGTTGGATATTGTTATAATGCAAGGCATAGTTTAAAGTATTTTTTAAATACTCCAAAACACTATTTAATGTCATCTAATGAGTTTGATTGAGATTACTTGTGAACCGACTCGGTTTATTAATAGTCATGATATACATCACACTTCCCAATACTCTAGCACAATTCAATTGTGAGTCACTTTTGCTTTCACTCTTTTTGAAATGCAAAACTCACATTTATTGGAGACTTGACAATATTGACATCCAAATATTTGAACTAGTCAAGTACTTTTTCAATGAAATGAGACCGTGAAAATGCTAAACATTATGGAGTTCTAAGGATTCTTATACCTAAGATCGCATCAGCAACTCCCAAATTTTTCATTCCAAACTTGTTTTCTAGCATATGTTTAGTAGCATTTATGTCATTAGTGTGTCTATTGATGATCAACATATCACCAATATACAAACAAACAATGACCTTGTGATTTTAATGTGAACACATTTATCAGTTCCATCATTCTTAAATCCATTTGCCAACATGGTTTGGTCAAATTCTTATGTCATTGTTTGGGTGCTCGTTTTAGTCCATAATGTGACTTAACAAGTTCGTACACTTTCTTTTATTTACTAGGAACCATAAAACCCTCGGGTTATTTCATGTAAATTTCTTCCTCCAATTTTCCGTTTAAGAGAAATGTTTCACATTCATTTGATGAATTTGGAGGTCATATATCACAACTAATAATATTAACATCCGCATGGATATAATTCTAGTTACTGATGAGTATATATCAACAAGATCAAACCCTATTTTTTTTTCTAAAGTCTTTGACAAAGTTTTGTTGTACATTTGTCAATAGTTCTATCGACTTTTATTTTTCTTTTGAGGATTCACTTTGAACCCAAAAATTTTTTTCCAAGAGGAACATCAACCAAATTCCAATAGGATTGCTCAAGGTTACATCAATCTCACTACTGATACCATTTGTCCAAAAGGATGAGTCTACATAAGACACAAGAAATGTTACAAAATCATATTCGAAGGAAATATATGTCCCTTGACATTTACTACACCTCTGAGTCTCTATATTAAGTACATTCTTTTGTTCTTTCCAAGGTCATTTAGACATTTCACTAGACTGCTCAAGTCTAATTTTACAGTCCACAGTCTAAGGTTCTATTTCAATCCTTTTAGAAATAGGAACTTGGACTTTGGCTAGACACCCCCACACTTTGAAATATTTCAAGTTGGATTTCCTTCCTTTCCATTTCTCATATGGAATAGATTGTGTCCTGAACAAACAAAATTGTTTTCTTTATGAAAAGACAATTATTATTATTTTTGTTCCCTTTTAATGTAAGGACAGTTCCTCCACACAAGTTTTGTGGTAAACCCGAACTTCTAAGAATGCATCCATCATTTATTTCAACGTTCGTTTTTTTTCCCTTTAGATCGATGTGAATAGGGCAGTAGTTTGATGGATAAATCCACTTTCCAAACATATTTCTGCACAAGGAGATTCATACTCTCCATTCTTATCACTTCTTATCTTTTTCTCAACTGATTTTCAACTTCGATATTATATTGTCTAGACATTTCTATTGCCTCATCCTTACCATTAAGCAAATAGACAGTCTTTTCTTTTTAAATGCAATTGTCAATTAAAGTAACGAGATACTTTTTCCCACTACAAGATGGTATTAACTTCATATCACAAATGTCAGTGCAAATCAATTTTAAGGGATTAACATTCCTTTCAACAGATTTATAAGAATGCTCAGCATACTTAGATTTCACATAAACTTGACATTTTTTATTTGTTGCACTCAAAGTTAGACAAAACTTCTAAGTTGATCAGTTTTCCTTACAAGGTTTTGTAATTGACATGCCCCAAGTGTTCATGTCACAAACATTGAATCAAGCAAGTAAGAACAAATAAAAACATTCAGTTCGAAAAGCTCTTAGCGAGGTAGCTTTTTCCTCACTAATATTTTGTTTCTATTTCTTACAATTTTGTGTGATACAAACATTGTTTAGAGTCATCACCTTGTCAAATGTCCTTTTCAGAAGGAACTTTCCATAACTTTCAATTTGATTGTTATAGAACTACCCATGAACAAAATTTCATTGGGTTAAATAAAGGCAATATAGTCCAAATGTTACTTTTACAAAACATAACAAATGACTATTCACCAATATTCATGTCTATACAAATACTTTTATTATAATAGACATATCTTTTCATGAAAAATCACAATGTTTTAAGTGACATTTTTTTTTCATAAAAGAACACGATTATTTTGAACAAGTATATATATAATTTGGTTGTTTCATACTAGTCACACTATATACTAGTAATAGAGAAACTCAACAATCACAATACCAAATATACTCCAAGAATTTTGTGGGTCTAACATAATACAAAAGTATCCTTGAATTTCATATCTTTTGCTTCAAAGTTAAATTAGACACCAAGTCTAATCATAAGCAAAGAACCCCCACATTTTAAATGTGATCTCAAAAATATTTTTCAAGTATTTGAAAATAATTTTTTTCATATATTTTTCCAGACTCTCAAAATGTCATTGGTAGTATGAAACCTCTTTTGAACGATGAAATTTATGAAAATTGACCCACCACTTCTTATTCTGGATAAAGGAATCCTGTCTAATTCACTAATTCGGCGGAATATACTAAATTTTTGTATTTGAAAAAGATTTCCGTAGGGATGTCTGAAGTAGATGGTGGTTGATAAAGAACTCTTTGATCATAATTTCCCGTATGAATACTGCGTCGAACATGAAACTTGTGGTTGGTAGTAAAACACCGATTCGCTCGTTGAGACCTAATTCGATCTTCATAGAGTTCTCGAGATATTTTCTTACGAAGTTTTGTTATAGCATCTATAACCGCTTCCGATTTAGGTGGAATATTATTCTACGAAAGAATTATAGAGTTTCAATTCTCTTTGACAATCTTTACATAGTGTCAAAGTTCATTCCATAAAGGCACAAACACACCAACTCTAAGTCGCTGGTCTTTCTCGTCTATCACAAATAGACATACCACTTAGTATTTAGAATACTAACAATAAAGACAAAATTTTGTATATTTTTTTCTATTTAACAATGAAGTTTATAGAACATAAAAAGTACAACACTGACTTATCATGTGAAATTTTCATATTCTTCAAAACAATTGCAAAGTCCAATTTATTCAGAGTAGGAACTAGAAAAGTTTTTTAGTCTACAACAATCAGACACAATCAAATTGACAGGGAGTACAAAACTACAAACGTTTTTTTTTTAATTCCAAACAGAATAAAATATATTCTTAGATTATCACATAGAAATGTTTTTTTTTTTCATTTCAAATAGTCTTCCAACTATAACATTTTGACATACTATTTTATCAAACAAAAATATGCATGTCTCACTATGCAAACTAGTGAATTTTAAAGGCAACACTATTTGCCAAGAAAAATTCATTCGAAAACCATACGATTTGCAGAACTTTTTCCAAAGGCATACATGATAAATATCAAAATTGTTAACCTTTAGAAACTATTTTCCTCCTTAAATGAATAATAAGAAGGTTACATATTTAATTGGAATACCAAAAAAAAAAAACTTTTTCTGTTACATTCTCACTTCGACCTTTCTAAACAAAGCAATGAATTATGGAGAAGTAATGCATTTATCTTCTACTTCCATGATCAGATTCTCTCAATCAGAAGAATACAAAAAATACTAACAGTATAGTAATTTCCTTAAGATTGTTGTTCATCTTGTATTCCTAACATACTTAGAATAAAACTTTGAAGAACTTGGTAAGACAACAAAGTTTAAGAACATTTTCACAACTAGAAAATCAAAAGTAGTAGAGATACTAGAATCGGAAATAAATTAGAAAAAACTATATGAAATATTTTTCTTAAAGAAGAATTGTTGTTAATCTGTGTTTAAAGAATATTACTGATTCCAACAAACTTTGCAGAAACACGAAGTTACCAAAGTTTAATGAACCGGTGAAGAACAGAAGAACATAAATTAATTCACAAATCTAAAATTTGTAACACATACCAGAATTTGGAAAAACAGGAAGAAGATCAAGCCCACTGAATGCACAGTGTCCCCTTAAGGAAATTATTCCCCTCTAGTATCCGAGGTTTGATTTGGAATATGTCCTCCCAAGGTAGAATGATCTCAATCACCAGTCTATTGATACCCAAAATGCTGGTGTCAGCGAGCCACTCAACGAAAGTAAAGTACACTTAGAATAGTAGATTTAATAGTAGAAGAAGAAGTCCATAAATTCTATTTTTAAAATAAAAGGAAATCCCTCAATTTATAGAAAACAAAGGGTAGTGCGAAAAGGTTCTTATTGTGCCTTACCGAAAAGGTCACAAACCTTTGAAAAAGTCACAATCTTTCGAAAAGGTCGTCACCTTTCCTAAAAGTCACAACTTTCCATAAAAGTCACAACTTTCCATAAAAGTCACAACTTTTCATAAAAGTCACAACTTTTCATAAAAGTCGCAACCTTTCATTAAAGTCACAACTCTTCATAAAAGTTGCAACTCTTCATTTTCCATTCACACCTTTTAAAACCCAACAAATAGCACATGGACCCAAAGTAACTACATAGTCACTGGTGGAGCTAACTTCATCATTGTTAGTTACCCTAATTTGCATCACAAAACCTTCTAAAACAGCATGAAATTTGTTAAAATGCAACACCAATTCATAGTACCTCTCAATTACCTTAGCAACCAATGAAGAGCATTCCAATTTTCACTACTGGATTATTAGTATATCTACTTAATCTACTAACATCACAAGCTATATCATGATGATTATAGTTCATGAGAAACATTACACTCCTAATTATTTTATCATATTAAATTTGAGAAACACTGGATTCTTTATTCTTCTTCAAGTGTATGCTAGGATCATAAGGAGTTCTCACTGGAACTACATCAAAACAATCAAACTTTTTCAACATCTTTATAATGTAATGAGACTGACACAAAGAGAAACCATTAACAATTCTTTTAATTTTAACTCCCAAAATCACATCTGCTTCACCAAGGTCTTTCATTTCAAATTTAGAAGGCAACAAGCTGTTGGTCTCATTAATATATAACATTCACATTAGGACCAAAGATTAACATGTCATCTACATACAAACATATAATACACAATCTGAACCTATCATCTTAATAAACACATGTATTAATTGAATTGTCATTATCCACATATGTGATATTAAATTTTTCGTACCATTGCTTAGGTGCTTGTTTTAGTCCATATAAAAACTTCCTCAATTTGCATACTTTATCCTCTTGTCCTGGAATCACAAAACCCTCAGCTTGAGTCATATAGATGAGTTATGACTTATAATGGTATAAAAATATAAAAGCAAATATGATGGGAAACATGGGTAAAGAAAATATAAATATATCATATCAATTGTATTAATTGTTATACTACTTGAGCATAATTAATTTATTGCTTAATTGTATTCAATAAATTAAAGGAGAAATGTATTATAAATTGAGAAAAAAATATAAACATTATTGTTGGCTATAAAGATTTTATAATTTGGCATGTGAAGACTGTTTTGTAAGTGTTTCTTTATTAATAAATATGAATTTGTTATAAATTAGTAAGTTATTAATTTTCCTTAATAGTCCTTACCATATATTTTAAGACTACTTAATTATTAAGTTTTTGAATACTCTTACTATATAATTTTCTATTTCTCTTACCATATATATTAGCATTTCTTATTTTCTTATTCCTTTTAATATATATGTCTTATCATATATTTTAAGGCTCCTTAATTGTTAGTTGTTCTAATATTTCTAGCATAGATTGTTTTTTTTTCGAGTATATGATTGTGTCACCAACCATTTCAAAATGAATGATGCTTTTTTACTTCCTGTTTCTAAAATTAAAAGGATTTTGATAACTCCTCTCTCTATTAAAAAAATGATGGATTTTGAGATTCATTTTAATTTTTTTTACTATACATTGGGATATGAATTTTTTTATTATTCTTCAAACTAAATCTATATATATTAAAAAGTATTACTCTATTCTATTCTAATTGATGTGTCACGTTTCGTTTTTCGAAAGTCAAACAATTTAAGTTTGACTGAGAAATTGCTCATGGAATTTCCAAAAAATTTAAAATAAAATTTATATATTTGCAAACTACGTAAAAAGTATAAACTTATTTGAATCTCGAAATTTGAAATGCATCACATAAATTAGAATCACTACATCAAATGTGATAAATAGCTACGAAATTATTAGCTACGACATAAAATTCGTCACTGATTTTTCTCTTTTAGTGACAAAATTTATTTTTTGCACTTAAATATATGAGACACATACTTTTAGTGGCGAAAAATCAAAATTCATAGCAAAGTTTTCTCCAGCAAAGTTTTCCACCAAAAAATTAATTGGTCTCATTTGTTAAGTAGTGTTAGTCACAAATTTAAATTTATCGGTGATACAGTAGTTCGTCATTAATAATGTATCTAATTCATGACAAATTATTTTTTGTCATAAAATTTTATTAATTTTTGGACACAAAAAAATTTCATCTAAGAAAATATTTTGTTACAATATCGATAAATTAGAGTTTTAGCTATAAAAAATAGATTTAATTATGACATCTATATTCGTCACTAATAATATAAATAATTGGTGACAAAGCTATTATTGTCTAATCAATCTGTGATTTAGTGAGAAACAAAACAATTGTCACAACATATGTAAGGTGTTAAACGACGACTTAAAATTTGTAGTGAATAACTCAACTCTTTGCTACAGAAAAATTCATAGCTAAATACAATTTTTTGGCCACAATTGTTCATAATCACACGTGACAACTTATAAAAAGAAAAATACATGTGCTTAATTTATGCTGCTTTGGCGCTGGGTTTTGCCGCTATGGTGGAGCCGCTACAACGGTATTTGGGCGTTGTGGTGGGATCGATGGGACAAAAAGTCGTTAATATCTCACTGGTTTAGGAATGCCGCTCTGGCGGGCGTTCTAGTAGCTCTGGCGCCGTCGGTGTGGCAGGACGGGTGCCGTTGTGGCAGGCTAGATGCGACTCAATGTCGTTAATAAATCCTAAATGACCTCATTTGTTACTTTTCAACTTTTAGAGTTAAAGAACGAACACCATGCTATTCTTACTCGTTTTCACCATTCTTAAGGCTAAATATAAGCTTTTCATTCCCCGAATTCATTTTTCGATTCGTAGAACGCTATTGGATGGGTCAATATTGATGGGAAAGAGTTTGATCTCAGAATTCATGGTGGAAACCACCCTAATTGGATCATGGAATGATCTATGGTTTGTTAGTATTATTAGTAATTCAGGCAATTAGTGATTATCTATTGAGTACCGAAATTATATTGATTGTTTGTAGACCAGAACAAGCTGAACGAATCCTGAGAGGCAAAATCAAGTTTCTTAGAGTTTCAAGCTTGTTTCGAGGTAGGTGATGGTTTTGATTCTATGATTGTGTGATATATGTTTGTTCTTTGTTCATTGTGATGCATGCATATATGTGAATGTTACATGTTTGGTCACACTAATTGTAAATGAGTGTGAACGCATGATTCTATGTCATGAATCACTTCTTGATTGTATGATTATTGAGAATATACTTGTGAATGTGATTGTGGTGTGTTGATGGTGGATCAGATTGCCACGTTCCGGCATAACTAGCTGGGATCGATTGCCACGTTCCGGCATAACTAACTGGGATCAGTTACCATATTCTGACATAAAAATGGGATCGAATTGCAACATTCTGACAAGCTAACTTGGATCGGGTACCACGTTCTGGTGCACTAACAATTTGATTTTGGGTTCCATGAGAGGGTCAACTACTTGTGAAAAAATGCATAATGTTAAGCATGTGTTAATAAATATTGTTATATTCAATATATTGCATGGTTATAATGTTGTGATGATATAGCCATGTGATCCTACCAGTACGCAGTGTTTGTGTACTGATTCTGTACTTGCTCTTATTTTGTTGAGTATAGGACATCTTCCGATGGCTATTGACAGATCTCACTTAGAAAATGCGTGATCGCGTTCAAATCCAAAGGTGAGCTAGCATCTTTCTGGTTTCTTTGAGTTTTCTTTGAGTCTATGTCCACATTTCGGACTTGGACTAGTTCTTAGAAATAGTTCATTAGTTAGGATTATGACCTTTCTTATTTAGACATTGTTTCGTTGCTTAGATGTTTTGATATATTGACTTTTAGGTTCTAGGTTATTTCTTCCACATTATTAGTTAGTTATTTAGAATTTTGCTGGAATTTTATGATAACTTCATTAATTTAGTTATTTAACCTGCTTTTGTAGATTAAGTGTTTTAGTTTTGCTTGTTTTGGTTCTCTCACTGGAGGATTTAGTGTGGGTGTCACTCACGGTGGTTTGTGTCGGGACACTCGATAGATTAGGTATGAAACTCAAAAAAGATATAATTTAGGTGTATTTTTGAATTTTATCTCTATATTTCCACCCACTTAATTTCTTAACTATTAATTCTCCTAATACTTCTTATCATCTATTTTAGGACTCCTTAATTATTAAGTTCTCTTAAAACTTCATTCCATATGTTTTAGGGCTATTTAGTCATTAATTTTCTCAATTCTTCGTATCATATATTTTAGAACTACTTAATTATTAATTTTCTTAAATACTTCTAACAATATATTTTAGGACTACTTAATTATTAAGTTTTCTAATATTCTTACCATATAATTTTTCTATTTCTCTTGCCATACATTTTAGCACTCCTTAATTTCTTATTTCTCCTAATACTACTTACCATATATTTTATGTTCTTTAGTTATTAATAGTTCTACTATTTCTTGCCATTTTTAAAAAAATAAAAGATATAATTTTTTCCCATATATTTTAAGGTTTTTAGTTATTAATTGTTCTAATATTTCTTGACTTGGGAATTTCCATATTCTTCATAAAAATAAAAAAACAATATAAGAATGTGAAAAATCAACAACTTTATTAAATCGTACTAAAATTTAGAAATTAGTAAGACAAAATACTCCTTATCATATATTTTATGTTCTTTAGTTATTAATAGTTCTAACATTTCTTGCATTTTTAAAAAGATTAAAAGATATATTTTTTGCCATACATTTTAAGGTTCCTTAGTTATTAATTTTTCTAATATTTCTCGCCCTATAATTTGAAGCGTCTTAGTTATTAAGTGTTCTAATATCTCTTAAAATAGTGTGTTGTTGCACTATCTATAAGACATATATCATTATGCTTGATTTTTAATCTAACTATTGATTGGAGAATTTTCATATTCTTCATAAAAATAAAAAAATGCAATATAAAAGTGTGAAAAACCAATAACTTTATGAAATCGTACTAAGATGTAGAAATTAGTAAGACATAATACTGTAAGAAAAGCATTTTGGAAGAATAAAATAGTTGCAAACATAAAAAAAAACAATAATTATTTTTATAAATTTATCCTCACTTAGATGATCAGTTCTTCAATCAATACTCTTATAAAAAAAATTCATCTTTTAAGGGATTTGCTTCATTCTCATCATTCTGAAAAGAGAATGTGCTGCTACATTATTATCTTTTTTTTTAGAGGGGCTTGATAAAGTTTAAAAAAATGATTAGGCATACGATATTCACGTACCCAATGACCTTTCATATCATATCGGTGACTAATAAAGATTCTACCATACTATAATGGCGATAATTATTTCGTCCTATACCACGTCCTCATTCACGTTCATGATGAGAATAATTATTTTTTCTTGATTCACACTGATTATGTGTTGCTACAACATTTGCTTCAGCGAATGGAGTAGAACAAGTAGGATGGGCTTTATGTTTATTCATTAATAAAGTATTATTCTGCTCAGCCACATGTAGGCATGTAATTAGTACAGAATATTTCTTAAACCCCTTTTTTCCGGTATTGTTGTTGTGATGACAAATTTGAAGCAAGAAAAGTGGGAAAAAAATTCTCA
The DNA here is from genome assembly GCA_016801875.1 of Solanum sitiens. NCBI lineage: Eukaryota > Viridiplantae > Streptophyta > Magnoliopsida > Solanales > Solanaceae > Solanum > Solanum sitiens. The sequence goes on along the minus strand of JABWTJ010000405.1, from coordinate 228,069 downwards.
AATAATACTACAAGAAAATGGTGAATTACATGGGGATTTTTTCGGGGATTAGTATGAAAATTTTCAGGAAAATAAATTTCATGTGGATTTTCATACTACTCCTTAGAAAAATTCTCATGTATTTCACATTTTTCCTCTAGTGTAAGTCATTTAGTGATTCCACATAATATTAATAGGAAACTTACTTTGTGAATAGCAGAATTATACTCAGTTAGAGTTTTAAAATCTTGAAATCGAAGGTTTATCCACTCATATTGAGCTTTTGGCGACACCGTAAGTTTTAGGTGGTCACATAGATCTTTCAAATTAATCCATATTTGATGAGGGTCTTTCAGAGTTAAATATTATTTTTTGTTATCCCTCATGGAGATGATATCGGAGAAAAATCATGTCCTTCTCCTTATCCTGACTTGATGCTTCATTTTCTTGTTTAATAGTATCACCAAGACTTTCAGCGTCATGGTTAATTTCAGCATCAAGGACGCAGGATAAATAATTTTTTTTGATAATTTTAAGTGCCACAACTCAAGCCTTGATAAGTTTGACTTGATGAACACTAAAAGAAGAGAGATGAGTTAGAAATAATTAATTGTCATGAAGAAAAAACAATTGCTTTAAAAGAATAACAAAGAGACACATATGAGTTTAAGGTACATAAATGGCGAAATGATCTAATGGACCCCTATGCTTGTATGAGTTTGTATTATGAACTCTTCTAAATCCTTTATAAACTGAACCCTTAAACTCATTAAATGCAATATATCAAACCCCTGAGATTATTGACCATGCTTATGTGAAATTATGATGGATTAGTTGGCAAGAGAGTGTAACCACACACATGTAAAAGCAAGTAAATAACATATTTAAATTTAAAAAATGTAAAATAATATTTTTTTTTTGGAGAAGTCATCTTCTTCCCCTCACCTCACCTTCTTCAATCATCCCCCACCACCATCACCATCCCCGCCCCAACCTTTCTTTACAGCTCACCAGCCAACTCCCATCTCAATATCTGCCCCAACCTCATATATCCACCCATTCTATTAGTAGACCCACTTTTTTTTCTTTTTTCTTTTTTTGTTTCAATTTTAGCTTCATCAAATACCACTATTAAAGAATAAAAGATTCAAATACAAAAGGCTTACAAAGAAAGGAATTGAAAAGAAAACAAAGAAAGATTAATTTAGATATAATTTAAGACTCAATATTTTCTTTTTAAGACTTTCATTTTGTATAACCTTTTTTTTATCATAAGAAGACAGTTTTAAATGGAAGAAAAAGAGACTAAGAGGGTGGAGATGATGGTGGTTGTGAGGATGGTAATGATGGTTGTTATTGGTTGGGAAATGTGGACGGAAGTTGGAGGGAGGTGAAAAAATAAGAATTGTGTTTTAAATAATTATTTATATTTTATTTAATATTTTGATTAGTAATTTTTAAAATAGTTAATAAAGATAGTTATGACGTGTTATTAATTTATATGACATGAATTTGACATGTCATCTATTTAAGAGAGAGTGGACTTCACACATGATAGGAGGATTAAGTTTAAGGGTTTAGCTGGTGAAATGTTAAGTAAAAGGATCCACAATACAAACGCATATAAGTGCAGGGATCCATTAGATCATTTCGCCTACATAAATCAATAATATAGAAATATACAAATAAAATCAGTGATACAGAAATACATAAATAAATTTAGAAATATACAAATACACAAATAAAATTTCTATGGCAAGGTACATAAAAATTAGATATAATAATAACAAACATAAATGAAATTTTGAGAAGCATTATAAGATGTTCAAGAAAAAATTATGATAAAATTATTATTTATGCATTATTTAAATATAAGAATAGTTGGAAGAAAATTGTATACATACTAGAACTAATGTAACTTAGTAAATAATGAGTTAGCTATACCAAACAAATATCACTAGGTTAATTTAACTTTAAAAATTTAATAAATAAAGATGAACTAACATGTAACTAGAAATATATAAGGAATGCGTTTATTATACCTAAAATATTAAGTTTTATGTGGATAATAAGTTTCTTGTCATATATTTTTTAAGCTCCTTGGTTATTAGTTATTCTAATATTTATCCGATATATTTATAATGTTATTTAAATATTAATTATCCTAGTATTTCTTGTCATATATCTTTCTCTTACTATATTTTTGTTTGGACTCATTTATACCAATCACAAATTTATTGATTAATTAAATAAAATCATATTACATGAATTATTTTTTATTATTTATCTTACCAAAAACTATTCAACTTATTTTAGGTAATTTTTATTTTATTTCAATTATTTTTTATATTTATTAAACACTTCAAAAATTAAAAATTGATTCAAAAATAACTTTAATCAACTTTTAATCCAATTCAAATGACTCCATAAGTTCTAGAAGCACTTAGATCTATTTAACTTTTAGGTTCTTCATATGAATCAAAAAAAATTTAAAAAGTTATAGGTCCAAAATATATAGTACTACTAGTTTTAAATTTTATCATACGCATTTGAGATAAAAAAAATTATAGTGCTAATTATTTTAAGAAACTTTCAATGTAACACACTTGAAAATTTTGAAAGATTAAAGAGAAAAAATAAAAGCAAAATTAGTTAAAACGTCAAAAATGTAAATGATAACCACTTTCACGTGAACCCACGACACCCCCTCTAGATACACACACAACACACACACAATTTTCAATGTAACACTTTAATGACCCAAAAGGTCATTTTTTGAAATTTTAAATATTCATTTAACTAGAGTGAATTAATTGATGGTTAATTATTAAATAACTAATTTTAGTTAATGTTTAAGGGGTCAAGTTTATAATTTAATTGATACCATATACCACTTGCCCCATATATAAATATAAATTAATAGGGTTTAATATTTTAGTCCACAATTTGAGAGAGAATAAGAAAATAAGACGAAGCGGCGATAGACAAATGCAAAGTGACGGCGTGCACTTCTTCACGTCAAAGCTAAGTGAAGCTCCCAACTCTTATCCTTTATATGAAATTAGATTATGACACTTATATTAATATAATAATATTATTAAAGGGAAAATGGGTGGATGTCAGAAAATGTTTGTGAATGTTGTTTGGCAAAGAATAAGGCAAAGAATTTTTTTATCAATAAGCTAAGACTGACAATTTAAGAATGAGAATTAATGATGCAAATGATTGGTTAAAATCATGAGGATATTGATTATATGTTTTTTTTATGTTAGTTTAAAATAGTTCAGTTTGCAGCAAACTGATTTCCTGGTCCAAGGTTTCTAACGACCTAATTCAAATTTCCGTTAAGAATCTTCTTAAGCTTGCTACATTATGATTCAAGTTTGATAGGTAATTAAATACTAGACGTATAATATTATATGAACACCAATATTTGAATTATGATACTCGATAAAATTGAAACTTAACCTTAGGCTTGAAATTTTGTAAACATGAGAGTTGACATGTTAATTGACACCAAGATATAAAAACTTGATTATGTATTTTGAATGAGTTTTGGGGTCTAGTGTGACGTCCCGCCACAACGCCAGCTGATTTCGCGTCCGGATACGGGCCAGAAGGGTCTAGAGGTTTGTCAGAATGCTCTAGAGCCCCGACGAAGAGGCAGCCGTTCTAGAATTGTGCGGAGAATTCTAGAAGGCTTGAGGCCGTTTGGAGGAGCGGACCGTTCTAGAGTTGTGTAGAGAACTCTAGAGAATGTGGAATTCTCTAGAACATGGACTAATGTGTAAATAATTAGGGACTTGTAGAGTTATTTTTATTTACACAAAGGCCCTTAGGGAGTTGTATAAATAGAGGGCCATTTCATTTGTAATTCATCAACCAATCCAACAATCCAACAAAGAAGTAATAAACACTTCTTCCTCCAAATCTCTCTCTTTCTAAGTCTTCCTTTGCATTTCTCTTAGCGATCTTAGGGCAAAAGGCTTACTTGAGCTTGCAAGACTCATGAAAGATTCGTTAGCAAGTTGTCAAGTGCCGCACGGTTCTTAGCAGATTCTCTAGGTCCGTGACAGAGTGGTATCAGAGCAGGCTAAGAAAATGTCTTCCGAAGGAGACATGAACATCGCTAGCACTGCCAACGTCCGGGATGTTAGTAAGAAGAACCGAAAGGGGAAGAGATAGCAGAAGGGAATTGAAGAGATGTTGCCAGAGCCAAGCGAGGTGCTAACATCTCAGCCACCTTCGACCGCCGGAGCCAGTGACGATGAGATGGGTGAGGAGCCCATAGACATCACTGCCGGAGAGGAATGGGTCGTAAGGGTCGAAACGGCGAGGAAGGCCGTAGAGATCTTAGGCCGGCGCTTGAACGTGGCAGACGACAAGTTCAAGACCCTTGAAGACTTCACCCTCGGGGAAACCGAAGCCATTCGTAAGGAGTTGGAGTGGCGTCAGCGAGCGGAGTGTGAGATGAAGGAGGTCATCAGTTCCTTGGAGTGTCGGCTCATGGAGGCGTTGAGCGCAATTGAGACCATGAAGGCCGAGGTAGGAGCACTCAAGGAAGCTGCGAGGGTTGGTGGATCACCGTCGTTCGACCGGGAAAGGGAGGCCAGCGTCGAGGCTCCCAAGCCACCTATGTTCAGAGGCGTCCGTGACGCGTAGGAGGTGGAGAATTTCCTGTGGCACTTGGAAAATTACTTCAAGTGTAGTCGGGTGAAGAGCGACGAAGGTAAGATAAACACCGCTGTGTTGTATCTTACGGAGATGGTCATGCTATGGTGGAGGCGTAAAGAGTCCGACATCAAGAGGGGGATGTGCACCATCAACACGTGGGAGCAATTCCGCGAGGAGTTCAGGAGGGCGTTCTTCCCCAACAACGTCATCTATGAGGCGAAGCGCAAGTTCAGGGAGTTGAAGCAGACGGGCAGCATACGTGCATATGTGCAGGAGTTTACTACCCTTACGCTTCAGATTCCCAGCCTCACGGATGAGGATATGTTGTTCCACTTCATGGATGGGCTGCAGACTTGGGCCAGGACGGAGTTGGAACGCAGACAAGTCGGGACTATAGACGACGCCATTATGCAGGCCGAAGCGTTGACAGACTTCAGGCAGGAGAAGCCTTATAGTGCCAGAAGGGACGACAGAGGTAGTCATGGCAATGGTGGGGGAGATCATGGCGAAGGCGAGGAGCAAAGGCCATAACCCAGGGGGCAATGCGAGGAGCAACGGCCTCAGAAGCATGTTACCTACAGGTCCAACGGCAGGAAGTCTGGAGGCCAGGGCAACACGGAGAGAAAGCCGAGGGTTGCCAAGGGAGATGGTTACTACATTTGCGGTGGGCCGCACGGCTATAAGGAGTGCCCTGAACTGAAGAACCTTGGTGCTATCCTGCGAGAGCGGAAGGCTAAGGAAGCACATGAGCAAGGTGAGGTCGAGGAGACCAAGCAGTTGGGACTGATAGGGCGATGCGGAGCTATCACCAGGCAACCACAGAAGCCGCCGAAGCATGCAAGGCCAAGGCAAGAGAAGCCGAGGCAAGAGGAGCAGAGGCATGCGGAACCAAGGCATGCGAAGCTGAAGGCATGCGGCGCGCAGTACGTCGACATCACGATCAATAGAGGACATGCTCGTGCGATGGTCGACACCGGTGCAGAGGTCAACATAATGACCAAGATGGCAGCAACGAGGTTGGGGTTGCGTTGTAGACCAAGCAACGCCCAACTCAGGACGGTCAATGCACCACCGACTCCCGTGTGTGGAGAGGCGCAGGGAGTAAGCATCACGTTAGGCAAGTGGCAGGGGAAGACAGACTTCGTTGTCGCTCCCGTGGATCTCTTTGACATCATTCTTGGGCAGGAGTTCTTTCGGCAGTGCCATGCCGTGATTGATCCTTTCCTCCAGAGACTTGTGGTCTTGGAGAAGGGAGGAATATGTATGGTTCCCATGGTGAAGGCATCGCAGACGGAGGGACAGGTCAGACTGACAGCCATGAAGCTCGAGAGGGTCGGCAAGGAGATAGGGAGGCAATCAGCAGCAGCCATTGCAAGTTCGAGAGAAGGTAATGGTGCTGAGAAGTCCAGGCCGCTGTGCGCGAAGAAGGTTCCGCGAGGGAACGCAGTCGTGATGCGAGAGAAGCCGCCGAGGCGCTTGCCTCCGAGAAAGGAGGAAGTTCGCAAGATCGGGCCAAGAAAGATTGGACAACAGCTGAGGGAGATGCTCGAGGGTATCGACGGAGTACGTGGATTGAAGATCGCACGACAAGACTCTGATGCCGAAGGAGCAAGGATGCGTCGCGGTCGTCGCATCATAGGTGGGGGAGATTGTGACGTCCCGCCACAACGCCAGTTGATTTCACGTCCGGATACGGGCCAGAAGGGTCTAGAGGTTTGTCAGAATGCTCTAGAGCCCCGACGAAGAGGCAGCCGTTCTAGAATTGTGCAGAGAATTCTAGAAGGCTTGAGGCCGTTTGGAGGAGCGGACCATTCTAGAGTTGTGTAGAGAACTCTAGAAGGTTCTAGCCGTTGGAGGCATGTTCTAGAGAATGTGGAATTCTCTAGAACATGGACTAATGTGTAAATAATTAGGGACTTGTAGAGTTATTTTTATTTACACAAAAGCCCTTAGGGAGTTGTATAAATAGAGGGCCATTTCATTTGTAATTCATCAACCAATCCAACAATCCAACAAAGAAGTAATAAAGACTTCTTCCTCCAAATCTCTCTCTTTCTAAGTCTTCCTTTGCATTTCTCTTAGCGATCTTAGGGCAAAAGGCTTACTTGAGCTTGCAAGACTCGTGAAAGATTCGTGAGCAAGTTGTCAAGTGCCGCACGATTCTTAGCAGATTCTCTAGGTCCGTGACACTAGGCTAAAACTATAATAATGTGGGTGTTGTTAGTTCTGAAACCTTATTGTGAATATATACTTGAATAGATTGCATCGATTCGGAAGCTCAACGGAAAGGGAAGGCTCAAATCACAGAGTGATTATTCGATTGGCTAAGGCAGTGAATTTCTAATTCCTTGTTAAGTGTTTGAAATTCGTGTATTTCCTTGTGGTATGTGTTTGGGAGTAATGAGATTTTGAGGGGTTGACTTGTCCACCTTTATTAATTCTAATGATTAAAGGGGATAATAAAAGGTAATGTGATTAATTGTTGGTGTGTGATGAGTTGAGAATGGTACAAGTACCGGTGCTATAAAGGCAAGGTTTATTACTATAGAATGTGGTTTGTAATCCGAGAATGTCAAAGCATATGGGTATTAGCCGATATATTATTGACTTAATTTATTATGTGTGATTCTGTTCTTTACTGAACCCGTATAATTATTATAGTTGAGGTGATTATATGTCATAGAGACATTTGATTTATTGAGATGTTGCATCATCCCCTTTATTTGATATCATATTGTGCATATGCATTGCCATGAAATTGGGTATGAGTAAAAGTCTAACACATGGAGATCGTCCGTGTTGAGATCGAGTTATGATTATTTGGACACTTGGAGATCGTTCGTGCGATGGAAAAGCTATGACTATAATTTTGGAACGTGAATATCGTCCGTGCGAAATGTGTTTTATTTATGATAGTGCGTTCAGATCGTCTGCACAGACACGTGGAGATCGTCTGTGTCGGTATATGGACCTCGCGAGTCCCCCATGGGTCATGAACTCTCGATGTATTTCCGAGGAGTATCATGTATATACGGTTGAGATAGAAATTGGTATTCTGAGGCATATCTTTTCATGGTGTCATATTGCATTGCATCCAATTAAATCCTTCATTCTTGATGATTATGTGTTTTATTGATGGTTGGAAAGTACTTGATATTTGGTTACCTCTATTTGATGAACTTGATCTTGTGTGTTGTTGATATTGTGAGTGTTTTTTTTGTGAAAGTTGTGATTGTTGAATATTGAGTTTGTAGTTGAGGATGTGCAAATTTGTTAAAATGATTTTGATGAGCTGGGTGCTATGAAAACTGCGAACTATTAGGTTGAGCTGAATTTTCTGCAGGTTGTAGTTGTGGAGGTTAAGTTGGTGTGTAAGGAGTACCCGTATTTTATCCCCTTAGCTTGTGTTTAGAAGTTTACTTGCTGGGTACCGTGTGGTTTGATACTCACCCCTTGCTACTACAAATTTTTTTATAGGTTACTCGTCCGGACTTTGTGATATTTTCTCTTCTCCTTGTCTGAGGCTTCTTGTGGAGAATTGTGAGGTAGCTGCTTGTTATCTCAGCAGACCTTCTTACTCTTGTTCTATTCAAGAAACAATGTCATTTGAGACTTTTTTTTTTGAATCAATTGTAATACTTTAGAGACTTGTACACGTGACAACCAGATTTTGGGGGAGTTTTTGAGTTAAGGTTAATTGTTATTGGACTTTTGTTTTATATTCCGCATTTAGTTAGGTGATTGGGTTTAGGCTGACTTGTCTTGGTGGGATAAGACGAGTGCCATCATGCCCATATTTGGGTCGTGACAACATGGTATCAAAGCCCCGGGTTCATAGGTTTCATGTGTGTACAAGACGAGTCTAAGTAGAGTCTCAAGGATCGATACGGAGATGTTTGTACTTATCTTCGAGAGGCTATAGTGACTTTTAGGAAAAATCTTCTCTTTTCGAATCTCTATCGTGCGTCATTGGTTCGATTTTGTTCTTATAGCTTCATTCTACTCCTCGATATTATTTGATGACTCATGTGTGGTTCCTCATTTGAGTAGTTGATGTCCTGTATGGTTTTAATCTTAAATCTGATATTAAGACGGAAGTAATGTATTTATGGAAAAGATGTGTAGTTAGATTTAGAATGTTCAACAATTTGAAAGGATTGTGTAAGGTTACTTACTTTAGTTAAAGGAATAGTACATATGTGGTCCAATAATTGAAAGTGGACGAATTAAACTGATGGCAAGATAATGAACAATGCAACTTGAGAAAACACACTAAGAAAAGTTGTCATAATATGTATGAGTTGCTTAGCGAATGATAAGAATGTTGTTGCACCAATTGAGGTCAGATTCTCTTTTGTGGTTTCATAGATTGAGCGTATACCAAAGATGATTATAATATGACTATTACAATGGTACCAATTCTTACTTGGTTAGAGTTATGTATTTTGTCACTCTTGCTATGGACCTGATCTATAAAGGAATGCACATCACGTTGGATGAGAGACCGAACGAATTTAGTAGTGTAATATAGTTACTTAATGGGCAGAAATGTATGGACTATTTGGGTACAATCTTCTAAATAGATATGATTTGTTCTAGTGGTGGATTTAACAGAGTTTCACGATGATGGTACTAGTGGTATATGGAAACGAATACATCGATTGTTAAGCGTGAATACAAACTACTTAAAGAATTATCAATTGTACCACATGCTTGTATAACCAGATTTGATATTGGATTCATATTTAATTTGAGAAACAAATTAGCTTGTTGTTACGGACAAATAAGTTAAGCATTGTTTGTAAGGAAAATTTTAGTGGTGGATTTTCGATATGAAAATTAATTTGTTTAGGTTGTAAAGTGTATCTCGAGAAATTTAGGTGGATTTTCGATATGAAATTAATTTGTTTAGGTTATAAAGTGTATCTCGAGAAATTTAACTAAAGACAAGTGATTTCATTATAATCTCCAATAGAGTGGGTCAATGTTGAAATGCTAAGCTTGTGGGTAAAGGAAGTCCTAACGTGTATACTATTATGAAGGCAATTAAAAATTTTAGCAAGAAAGTGCATATAAGATTGTATTAGTCCTTTGAATTGGATTGGTATAACTGGGTTTAATATGTCGTATTGATGAATAGGTTGACTTCGTGATGACGACAAGAGCTAACTGAGCATATGATGGTAGTAAAAGTTCATGATGAATTGTGATAGAGATGCAACTATATAATAAGGATTGTTGGTTAAACTAATTTTGTATTGTAATGACGATTTGTGAATATTTAAGGTTGTGGTTTGATACTATTTGGTGAGTAGCTTGATGGCATGAAAATTTATAGGAGGTGTTGTGACACCGCTCAAACAAAATTCAAAGGAGCCAGAGTCATAATAGAAACTAATAATGGGATTGTAGTGTAGCATTTGTAAAGAGGTAAAAGTAAGGATATTTCTCTTATTGCAAGAGCTAAAGATGTATCTTCAAAGGGGTTGAAAATTGAGTTCAGAGACACGTGATTTCATATGCTTTGCTCTGATTATGGTAATAGTATCACAAATTCATCATATTGGTTAAAACCCTATTGGATAAGGCTTGAAAAGAAGTGTATAAACGTTCAATTCGAGTGTGATGATAAGTTATTTTATGGTTTTGAGTTTGAGAATGAATATGATTGAATTTTTAGCGAAAGATATGATAAGGTCGATGAAGAGGCGATTTATGATAAGCTAAGATACATGAATTCATGATAAGAATCTTTAATGTTTGAGCTAATGTTGATAGATAATGAGATTGGACTACATAGTTGAAATCAAAAATTCAAGTTTTTCATTGCGAGTCTATGTTTGTGGTAGTAGGTTTTGTCAAGGTATGAATTGGAAAGGGAAGAATGATCGATCGCATTGAATATTGAGCAGTTGAAAGGACTTATACATGATTTGAATCATAAATGTGTTATTTTGATTTTTAAAGAGCCTAAGGAAGAGTTTCATTTAGAAAAATTATTTGGATGATAAGGTAAAAATGTCAAGGGTTGCTGTCAAAGGATAAGATTGGTAAGCAAGTCAACGAAGAGAAAAAGAGTTTGGTGTATTGAAGAGTTCAAGGTATTTGAAATTTTATCATGGGAAAGATTCAAGAAAAATGAAGGGATAAAACCTCTAGGATGAGCCATTGATTTGTAGTTGAAGGATGTATTGATTTTTGCCTATGAGTTTAGATATGACTGTGAGATGTGAACTAGTTCGGTAAACACTTACTAGGAATTTATCATTGACTTTTCTAAAGATTGAGTTTCTGTGTGGGTGACAAGCAATTAATGATGTGTGGAAGATTCTATGTTGTTATGTCAAGCTATATGTTCAAATTATGATAGGTAACTTATTGATGATCAATGGTGTGGACCTACAGATTTATATGATTAAAATGACGGTTCGAGGGAATTGAAACTAATTTGTTTATGGGACGATACAAACAGTTATGATGTGTTGCATAGGCATTTGATAGTGAGTAGAGGTTATGAGCTTATAGTATACCGAATTATTAGAGTGACCAAGAATTTCTCTAAGTTTAACATGATGTATATGATAGGTTGAATGGTAATTGAAACTTGGTATGTGAAAGATTGTGTGGAGTTGAATTTGGGTGTGATTTAATAGTTTTATCTCGATGAAAGGATACTATCAAATTTAAAATTAGTGCTATTAGCCTTGTCTGGGACTCATATTTATCATAAAATACTTATTTGGAAAGAGAGAGAGCCATATTTTAAATTTTTTTTGGAGGTGATAATATGTTTGCTAAGAACACTTTGATACTAGTGATGGTTTGAGAGTAAGGTCAATGGATGGTGTGGTTATAATGTTTTTTGATATTAAGAGTGTTGACTTCAATGAATTATTGTGATAAATATGTAAGGTTTGATAAATCGAATATGTGTAAGATTGTAATGATATCAGGCTAGTTGATTGTGGATGGCTAAAAAATTATGATATGGAGTCATCTAAATATAATTAGTTGATATGTTCACTATGAAAAGAGTATCTTATGTTATCCGGCCTTGGTTTTGTACATTTTTTAGGTGACCACCTACTTTGTTTCAGAAATGGTTTGAAGTGTAATTCGTTGCATATGCTCGTGTGTGTTTCTACATCTATGCGTGGATTCCTAGTGGTGGATCGGATGTACCGATCCTCCTATTTCTTCTTGATAGGTTAGGATCCTTGGACAGACCTGGTCATTTTAGTTATGATAGATTTGGTTTTATTTGGGATAATTGAAGTATACAAGTAGTTCTACGCTCACAACATTGCACATTGCTTATGAGAACTTATATAATAGCTATGAAGAGTTACAATTGTGGAGTGTTGTTAGAGGTTCTGTTAGTTTGGGTGTATCGCTCTCTAGTAGTTACTTGATCTTATTCTTCTTTGGGTTAGATATGTTTGATTTTCCCTTATTGAGTACCCGATGTCTAAAGATCGAATTTTTATAACTTAAGCTCGTGAAAAGAAAATCTTGATAAGATCTGTGATGGACAATTGAGTGTGAGGAGGTTGATTAAAGTTTACTTCTGGTTGTAGTCGGTATCGTTAATGTTATCTTGGTTATGTGGAAAAAAACTCGTCATGATGGTTATATTATGATCCAATGAGTTTCAGTTTAGATTGAGTCTATGAGTTAGTCGGTGGCTTGATAATCACTCATGATTTGTGAATCTGTCAAATTTTGATATGAAAGTTGAGTTTATAGTAGTTGCTCGTGATGAAATGGTCTTAAGAGTGAACTCACTTTGAGAGATAAACATTGACTCTAGAAATTATACCTCAGGTTTTTTATAATGTCAATTATTCCTAGTTCCTCTTCTTTATGTTCGAAGACGAACATGATTTTTAGTGGTGGATAATATAATGACCCGAAAGGTCATTTTTGGAAGTTTTAAATATTCATTTAACTAGAGTGAATTAATTGATGGTTAATTATTAAATAATTAATTTTAGTTAATGATTAAGGGGTCAAGTTATAATTTAATTAATACCATATACCACTTGACCCATATATAAAAATAAATTAATAAGGTTTAATATTTTAGTACACAATTTGAGAGAGAAAAAGAAAATAAGACGAAGCGGCGATAGACAAATGCAAAGGGACGGCGTGCACTTCTTCACGTCAAAGCTAAGTGAATCTCCAAACTCTTATCCTTTCTATGAAATTAGATTATGGCACTTATATTAATATAGAAATATTATTAAAGGGAAAATGGGTGTATGTCAGAAAATGTTGTGGACGTTGTTTGGCCAAGAATAAGGCAAAGAATTTTTTTTATCAATAAGCTAAGGCTGACAATTTAAGAATGGAATTAATGATGCAAATTATTGGCTACGATCATGAGGATATTGATTATATATTTTATTTTATGTTCGTTTAAAATAGTTCAGTTTGCAGCAAACTGATTTCCTGGTCCAAGGTTTCTAACGACCTAATTCAAATTTCCGTTAAGAATATTCTTAATCTTACTAAATTATGATTCAAGTTTGATAGGTTGGTACGTGTAGTTAAATACTAGACGTATGATATTATATGAACACTATTTGAATTATGATATCCGATAAAATTGGAACTTAACCTTAGGCTTGGAATTTAGTAAACATGAGAGTTGACATGTTAATTGACACCAAGATATAAGAACTTGATTATGTATTTTGAATGAGTTTTGGGGTCTAGGCTAAAACTATAATAATGTGGGTGTTGTTAGTTCTGAAACCTTATTGTGAATATATACTTGAATAGATTGCATTGATTCGGAAGCTCAACGGAACGGAAAGGCTCAAATCAGAGAGTGATTATTCGATTGGCTAAGGCAAGTGGATTTTGTTAAGTGTTTGAAATTCATGTATTTCCTTGTGGTATGTATTTGGGAGTAATGGGATTTTGAGGGGTTGACTTGTCCACCTTTATTAATTCTAATGATCAAAAGGGATAATAAAAGGTAATGTGATTAATTGTGTGTCTGTGATGACTTGAGAATGGTACAAGTATCGGTGCTATAAAGGCAAGGTTTATTACTATAGAATGTAGTTTGTAATCCGAGAATGTCAAAGCATATGGGTATTAGCCAATATATTATTGACTTAATTTATAATGTGTGATTCTGTTCTTTACCGAACTCGTATAATTGTGATAGTTGAGGTGATTATATGTCATAGAGACATTTGATTTATTGAGATGTTGCATCATCCCCTTTATTTGATATCATATTGTGCATATGCATTGCCATGAAATTGGGTATGAATAAAGGTCTAACACGTGGATATCGTCCACGTTGAAATTGAGTTATGATTATTTGGGCACGTGGAGATCGTCCGTGTGATGGAAAAGCTATGACTATAATTTGGGCACGTGGAGATCGTCCATGCGAAATATGTTTGATGTATGATAGTTCGTTGAGATCGTCTGCACAGACATGTGGAGATCGTCCGTGTCGGTATATGGACCTCGCTATTCCCGCATGGGTCATGAACTCTCGATGTATTTTCGAGGAGTATCATGTATATACGGTTGAGAGAGAAATTGGTATTCTGAGGCATATCATTTTATGGTGTCATATTGCATTGCATCCCATGACATCTTTCATTCTTGATGATTATGTGTTTTATTGGTGGTTGGACAGTACTTGATATTTGATTACCTCGATTTGACGAACTCGATCTTGTGTATTGATATTGTGAGTGTCTTTTTGTGAAAGTTGTGATTGTTGAATATTGAGGTTGTAGTTGAGGATGTGCAAATTTGTTAAAATGATTTTGATGAGCTGGGTGCTATGAAAACTGTGAACTGTTAGGTTGGGCTGAATTTTCTGCAGGTTGTAGTTGTGGAGTTTCGGTTGGTGTGTAAGGAGTACCTGTATGTTATTCCCTTAGCTTGTGTTTAGAAGTTTACTTGTTGGGTACTGTGTGGTTTGATACTCACCCCTTGCTACTACGATTTTGTTTTGTAGGTTACTAGCCCGTACTTTGTGATATTTTCTCTTCTCCTTGTCTGAGGATTTTTGTGGAGAATTGTGAGGTAGCCGCTTGTTATCTCAGCAGACCTTCTTACACCTATTTATGATCTTGTTCTATTCAAGAAACAATGTCATTTTAGACTTATATTTTTTCTTGAATCAATTGTAATACTTTAGAGAGTTGTACACGTGACAACCAGATTTTGGGGGTGTTTTTGAGTTAAGGTTATATTGTTATTGGACTTTTGTTTTATATTCCGCATTTAGTTAGGGGATCGAGTTTAGGCTGACTTGTCTTGGTGGGATAAGACGAGTGTCATCATGCCCATTTTTAGTCATTTTCAAACGACCATAACTTCTAGCTCAGGATGAGTTAGAATCAGTTCTTTATAAGGTTGGAAAGCCCTTGAAAAGATATCTCCAACGACGCCGGGTTTTCACAACTTTGATATCGTATGAGGGAGATATGCCTTTCAAAAGTTGGGCTTTTGAAGTGAGGAATGTCCAATTCCAGATTTTAGTAAGGGCAAACTTGTCTTTTCACCCATCTATTTCCTAATTCGTTTTAAGGGTTTATTTGGTGTTAAAATAAGTTGGAATTCAGAATAGAAAGGTTATTCACTCTTAGGTCTTGGAGAAGAGAAAAGAGAAGAAGAAAAAATGGAGAAAAGATCAAAAATTCATCAAGAACGCCAAGATCGTCGAGTGGAATTCGTCAAGAGTGATCCCTATTAAAGGTATATGAGATATTTCTGTGTTGGGTTAGTTCACCCACACACCAACTTGTTTAATTCAACAAAATTTTGAGTAGATTGAATGATGAAAAATGAAGTTCTTGAAGAATATTGTTGAAATCTTGTTGGGTGAGTTGCTACATGCCTTTAGTTGACTTGATTCGTGTTTCCGGATCTAATCTAGTGGGTGTTGAGGTTATTAGTTATCCTAAGTGACTGGGGAAAGATCCATGGGAGTTTAGGAGGTTTATAGATGAAAAACGAAGAAGAAAAGTCAAAACTCCCGTATGACAAGCCCTGGGGCGCAGCGCCTGCCAGAGCCCCACAGGACAGGCTCTGTCCGACAAGCCCTAGCGCACTGCGCCAGCCAAAGCCCCTCAGGACAGATTCTCTCCGTCAGGCTCTGGCGCTCCGCACCTCTCAGAGCGCCAAGGACGTCTGGAGACCTCATTCATTCCCCATCTTTTCGTACTAGTTCCTAAGTGATGAAATCACGTTTATTAGTTGATTCCAACACTCTAAGGTACATCTAAACATCATGAAATCATCCATAAACATGAGATCATGAACCTTAAATCCATAATCCAATTCAAGAAAAGTTAAGATCAAAGTCAAAGAAGTTGAGAGTCAAGTTTAAAAGTTAAAAAGCAAGTCAAAATGAGTTCTTAAAGTTTTCAAGAATGTTAAACAAACATTTTAACTTTGCTTTAAGGATAAAGCTACAAGTTGAGTAAAGAGTAATGAATTGAGTTAAATTCTCATAAGTTATAAGGGAACTAAGTATTCCTTAAGAGTTAAGTTACAAGTCAAGTAAAGGGTAAAGAGTTGAGTTCATTTCTCAAAGATATCAGGGAACTAAGTATTCCCTAGAAAGTTTATAAATATTTTAGATTTCCCTGAAAAGAGTTTTGAAAAAAAAAGGGAACATTGATTCAAGAAAGCTTTTTAAAGCTAAAGTGTTGAGCAAATTATCTGAACCCGAAGAAAGGAAGTTTTTAAGAGCATGAGCTAAGATATATTTTGGGAGTAGTATTGAGCACCGATGTGGGGATGAGAATTCATATTAACTCAAGTCTCCATGTAACGATATAGCCATTATATGTATTAATGGATCATATTTTTTAGATAATCACGTAAGTTAAGCTAGTGGATCCACTACATTAAGGATATCTATGTGACGACAAAGTATAGGACAGTTATGGCAGCGTGGGCAAGACGGTGTATCACCACTTAAGCTCATAGTGGTAGTTGTCGGTTAGAGAATCTCCCACAGAACTATATTACTTTCATATACAAGTAAAGTTGAGTTTGTTATTGCATTTCCTTTAATAAACTAAGTTATTTTACTATTTTTAAAAGCTTTATATATATCGCATGGTTTTTAATTGCCTTATATATATACATTGAGTTTAGTATTCATGAGTTGAGAAGAGCCAATGTAAGTTCATCTCATTCTTATCAACCTTAAGTTATTGTTTAACATTCCAACTCACATACTCGTACATCCAATGTACTGATACCAATTGGCCTGCATCGTCTTATGATGCAGACACAGATAACCAGGATCAGCATCCAGCGCCTCGTTAATCCTGTTTGAGCACTAAGAGTCAATAGTGAGCCTCTTTGCATTTCGAAAGATCCTTGTTATTGCTTTCCAGTCTTTTCATTTATAGAATGTTGTGGGGTTTGTCTCAACATTCATCATAGTATGTTTAGAGTCTTCATAGACGGATAGTCAGTCAGTTCAGTTCAGTCTCTTTGATTTTAGATATTTTATTTGAGATTTAAGTGCCATTTTGGACAAGACATTAAATTAAGTTATTTATGAGAATGTTCTTGCTTTATCATTAAGTAAGTCTTCCGCTGAGTTAAGTAAGCCAGGATAAGGGTTCACTCAAGGCCAGCAATGGTCATGGGTGTCGACCACGTCCAGGTGTAGGCTCGGGGCGTGACAAACTTTGTATTAGAGAATAGAGTTCTAGGGAGTCTATGAAGTCGTGTCTATAGAGTTTTAATCATCGGTGTGAAGCACGCCACATCTATGATTAGGAGGCTACAACATTTATGAATTTGTCACATCTTTCATGTTCCTTTTCGTGCGTTAGAGTTTATCTCTAAAAATTCTCTCTTTAATTCGTTCTAGCGCTTGTTTCAGATAACTATGCCTCCACGAAGAGCAGCAAGAGGTCGTCCCGCTTGGAATAATATTGAACCTCAGTAACCAGAAGTACGTAATGCACAAAACGTGCAACCTCAAGAAGAAGTTATCAATGCCAAGTTTCGTAAGGCTATCCGGATGTTAAGCCCAATGATGAATAACCAAGTCAGGAAATAGAGTGACAAGAAGAGGCTAACACCTCAAGGATTCGTGAATTCGTGAGAATGAATCCTCCTAGTTTCATCGGTTCGAGCACTACTAAGATCCGGAAAACTTTGTGGAAGAGTTGAAGAAAATATTCGATGTGATGCATGTTAATGGTGTTGAAAGAGTCGAGCTAATAAGGCTAGGACTTTGTTCGACCAGTGGAAGGAGGGCAGAGATGAGAATGCACCACATCCGAATTGGGTTTGTTTCAAACAGGCTTTCTTGGGGTGTTTCTTTCCCCGAGAACTAAAAGAGGCAAAGGTGCGAGAGTTTCTTACTTTGAAACAAGACTCTTTGAGTGTTCATGAGTATGGGTTGAAATTCACCCAACTGTCTCGGTATGCTCCGAATATTGTTAAGGATATGAAGAGCAGGATTAGCTTCTTTGTCTCTGGCTTGGGTCATGCGTCAAGCGAAAAGGGCATAAATGTCATGCTGATTGATGACATGGACATATCCCGATTGATGGTTTATGTGCAGAAAGTTGAAAAGGAGAAGCTGAGGGACATATAAGAGTACAAAAACAAGAAAGCTAAGATTGGGAATGAGTTTGGGCAGCAGTAGGGTGGTTCGAATCGGCCACAGTTCCAAAAACAAACGGGTCCTGCACCATCATATGCTAGTGCTCCTGCACTCAGAAACAGAGGTGAGCATCATGGCCAGAATTCGCAGAACTACAGAGCTAGGACAACAGAATCTAAAGGAAGCATGGCATAAGGTGGTAGTTGGGATCATACATGTGCTAAGTGCGTTAGAACCCACCCAAGAAAATGTCGTGATGGCCAGACAGGTTGCTTTAAGTGTGGTCAAGAGGTTATTAATGATCCTAAGTTATTGGGGAAAGATCCATGGGAGTTTAGGAGGTTTAGAGATGAAAAACAAAGAAGAAAAGTTGAAACTCCCCTCTGACAAGCCCTGGGGCACCGTGCCTGCCAGAGCCCCACAGAACAAGCTCTGGCGCGCCACACCAGCAAGAGACCCTCAGGACAGATTATGTCTGTCAGGTTCTGGCGCTCCGCGCCTCTCAGAGCGCCAAGAACGCTTGGAGACCCTATTCATTCCCTATCTTTTCGTACTAGTTCCTAAGTGATGTACCCACGTTTATTAGTTGATTCCAACACTCTAAGGTACATATAAACATCATGAAATCATCCATAAACATGAGATCATGAACCTTGAATCCATAATCCAATTCAAGGAAAGTTAAGATCAAAGTCAAAGAAGTTGAGAGTCAAGTACAAAACTTAAGAAGCAAAACAAAGTGAGTTCTTAAAGTTTTAAGGCTCAAGCTACAAGTTAAGTAAAGAGTAATTAGTTGAGTTAAATTCTCAAACGTTATAAGGGAACTAAGTATTCCCTATAAAGTTTATAAATGTTCACATTTAAGTTAAGAGGGAACTAAGATTTCCCCCAAAAGAGTTTTCAACAAGAAAAGGGAACATTGATTTCAAGAGAGCTTTTTAAAGCTAAAGTGTTTAGCAAATTATGTTAACCCAAAGAAAGGAAGTTATTTTAAAAATATGACCTAAAGTATATTTTGGGAGTAGTATTGAGCACCAATGTGGAGATGAGAGTTCATATATTAACTCAAGTCTCCATGTAAAACATGTAGTCATCATGAGTATTAACGGGTCATTCTTTTTAGACGATCACGTAAGTTAAGCTAGTGGATCTACTAAGTTAAGGCGTTTTATGCGACGGCAAAATATAGGACAGTTCTGGTAGCGTGGGCAAGAAACACACACTAAAATTTCTTAGTTATTAGTTGTTCTAATATTTTTTGTCATATATTTTAAGACTTCCTAATTAGTTATTATTTTTTCTAATATTTCTTTTCCATCTATTTTAAAGTCTCCTTAGTTATTAATTATTCTAATATTTTTTGCCATATATTTTTTCAAACACTTTAAAAATTAAAAATTAATTTAATAATAAATTTGACCAACTTTTAATCTAATCCAAACACTCTCTAAGACTCCATAAGTTCAAGAAGCCCCTATTTAATGGTGTGAGCTCTCCAGTCTCTTTTCCATCAAGGAAAGTAGACTTGCACAACCCCTATAAATAGAAACCAGCAGTAGAGGAGAACCAAAACAAACAATTCTATTTCACTCAACGAATATGAAGGAAGTCGGAAAAGATGAATATTTGTGCCTCAGTTTTAACACTGTTGGACTTTCATCGGATATCGCTGCAAATATATCCGATGGATTTCAGGCAGAGAATAAAGATAGCTTGGACGGCGAAGAAGAAGATTTCAAATTCTCTTTAGCCTCTGAGAATTCGTATAACTCAATTGCGAAATTCATCTATGACACTCCGACTAAATTCCAGCAGCCAATTCTCTCTCGTTTCAACCAGGATCTATTGCTAAGCGATTCGGATTTGAATGATGTTGATAAATCAATTATGATTCCGTAGAAGAAATTTTATCTAAAAAAAGTGAATCATTGGAGGAGATGATACCTGATGGAAGTTACTCTATGCCGAAGCCAAAGATAAGAGAGTCATCACCAGGAAAATGCAACAAGAGTAAATCAACTGGATTTGGGTCGAGGGCATTTTCATTCAGATGGGTTGAAAAATTCATGTGATTGTTTACAGTTGGCAATTGTATGCTCCTGGATTAAACAGATTTGAGTTACGTTACGGCGGAGTAATAGTGAAGGCAGTTTTGTATTTCTCACAAGAAAAGCAAAATCAAAAAATTCCAGTGAGTTTGTGAAGACAGCCAGAAAATTATTGAAGCAGACGAAAACCTGCAGAGGAGAGAAGGGTTTATCGGCGGCTACGGAAAGCACTCATAGGATATTTTGCTATTGGTATGGGTAAAAGTTATCGGCAATTCTAACATGCAAATGCAAATGATTCTAGCATACATTGGTATAGAGTTTGAGTTTTTTACAATGCTTCTAGCATACATTCTTATAGAGTTTTTTTTGTGTGTGTTCTAAATGGATGTTGCTTTTTTACTTCCAAATTCTAAAATTAAAAACATTTTGACAACTCCCCCTCTCTATCGAGATGTTGGATTTTGAGATTCATATTTTTTTATTTAAATCTTTACTATAAATTGGGATATAAAAAATTTAAGATATTCATGAAATTAAATTTATATACTTAAAAAGTATGACGAGTTACCCTCTCCTAGTTGTTTTTTTACTTAATGCTAATATTTTAAGATATATTCTTTTATCATGTATTTTGATATCAAAAAATTATAATTTTTCTTTTTTAATATAACTTTTGATTGTTTAATTTTTATTATAAAATATTTTAGAGGGAGAGCAAAAGGGTTGAGTTAGAGAGTTTGCACATCTAGATGATATATTAATTGCAAAGTATGAGGTTATATTTAATGCCTCGGCTAGGCATAGTTTGATGACACTTTCCATTAAGACTGAGAGAGCGAGAAGGTTTGTTAAGAATTTGATTATTTTGATTCTTTTAGGAGTTTCTCAAATTACTGCTTCTAGGGTTCCATTTCGAAAAGTCATAGATGTTGTCAAAGAGTTGGAGATGATTCGACATGAGGGATTTGAACAACATGAGGACAAGAGGGACCATAATTTAGGTGATTTGGGTAGTGCTCCTCCTAAGAATTGAGGTTACTGAAGGAGAGGTTATCACTCTTAGTCTAACAGACTCGTTCATGTTGCGATACCAGTGTCCGAGGCTGATTATATTGGGCATAGTTCTTCTAGTTTTACTTCACATGGTTCATCTTCTAGCTAGACCTATAGGTTGTGGAGGACATTTTAATCATTCAGGTTTCTCTCATCATCCTTCGTCTCATATTTACCATAGTATCCTTATTTAGTATTTTCTTATAGTCAAGTTTCATTCAATGAACATAAATTAATTTATTTTGATTAATTAATTTCACCAATAGATATGAATCATTCACTTAGATTTTCTATATTGGTCAAATATACATTTTCTAGGCTAATAACTTTCAAGGGTAAAATAAAAAGAATAAAGTCATTTATGCATAGATGGGTATGAGCTTCTTTTTTTTTTTCGTTCTAGTATAGGATTTTACCACCAACCATTTCTAAATGAATTTTATCATAGTTACTTGCACCGATATTTTAAGATATATTTTTTTTCATTTTATTGAATGAAAAATGTTACAATTTTAATATTTTGTATGGTTTTTTACTATCTGACTTTTTATTTTAAAATATTTTATTAATATAATTTAATTTAATTTAATTTTGAAAGTTAGTCAAATTAATTTATAAAAATTACAAAAAATACCATATAAATTAAAACGAAGGAAATAATATTTAAATCACTAGTATAACCATTTTCATGAAACGTTACTGCAAATATTCTCCTCGTATATAATCTTTCGAATTATAGATCATATGTGGAAATTTTGATACTTAATTGATTACAAACTTACTTGGAAAAAACAACAACGAATAGAACTTGAGCTAAAATAAGCGTAGAGTTGTTTAAATGAACGAGCATTATTTATTGCTAACTTTCATTCTTGACTCAACAGTAAAAGCTACTTATACTCCTTATTATCCTTATTTACTTTTATCAATATTGATGATTGTTGACATCCAATTTTGACCCTCTATGATATAAATTAGTCATCGAGATTCTTAAATTCTCAACGAAATTTAATAATTGACTTTACAAAATTCAAAATATTTTCCAAGTCATTTTAAGTAATTCCGTTATTTTATAAAAAAAAATTTTATAATAATATATATGTTTATATGATTATGTATATAATTAGTATATTTATTCAAAAGTCATCTCAAAAGATTTGATATTTAAACTATTTTAGTAGTGACGATTGTAGCTTTGCATTAATGAGTTTTATTAAATTCAAGAAGCTTTCAAGTTTTTTTTTTAAAAATTAATTTTGTCATTTTTAATAATTTTAAATAATACATATATATATTTTACAATCACGTTATTTGAAAATCATCACAAAGATTTAATAAATTAACTTACTTTAAGTTGACTTAATTTTCCTTCTAATTATTAGTTTATAATTAAGGTTGATTTTTTAATTTTGCTAAGATTAAAAAGCTCGCTAATTAATTAATATTAATTTTTTCTTATTTAATATTTAACCGGTTTCACCAATTAAACACAAGCGGATAAGTTCTAAACTTGAAACTCATGTGACTATTTTACTATTGCAATGCTAGACATTTTCTCTTTGTCCTTAATTCAATTTTTGAATAACCAAGATAGGCCTATTTTTCAACTTAAATGACCCAAGTCTCAGTTAACATTCTAGCAGCCCACTCAATTCAATTTCCCAGCCCAACCCTATTACTATTTATTTTCCAATCCAACATACATACAATAACCATATACGTACATATACATACCGACCCGACCCGACCCTACCTGCCACGATCCAACAATCCCAGCAAAACGCGTACAAACCAACCCACCCCGTACGTCTTCTTCCTCCATACGCATCAGTCCGGAAAATTCAGAAAAGCGCGACGCAACAGTACACTCGAACATCTGCATCTGTCACGCCACGTCCCCTTTTTTCCTTTTCTTTCGCTGAGTTTTCAGAGCAAAAATACAACTCTCCATTACTTTTTTTTACTGTTGCTTCGAAAAGAAACGAGTCCAACGGATTTTGCCCCTTAGTCGCCCAAGAATTTTTAGTATAAATAGCCCTTTGCACTCAATGATGAAGGACACCATTGGAGCTTGGTTTTAAAACCAACTGTCACTTTTACACTTCATACTTTTATATCTAGTTTTCTGATTCAAAGTTTAGAGAAGGTCGCCGCTACAATTTTCTTAACTTGCCCTTAGCATTCGAAGTGACTGGTGGATCGCTCTTCTCGTCGTCCTAGCACGCTGCACCGGAAAAGGTAACATCCTCGGCTTATTATTTTTCTTTGATGTAACTCCTCTTTTCTGGTAAATAAGCACGAGTGGTTTTGTTGAAATCTCATTGATGTTAAGATGTTAATCATTATTTCGTTTTGGTTCGAATTGATACATTTTAGTTGTCGAGACACATAGAATGTCTTTGTGTGTGATTTGCGCCTAGAATGCCTTTGGTCAAGCATTTGGTTCTTCCTCTGATTCTAATGTCCAAAAGATTGTTTCCTTGTTATTCTTTTGTTCTCGTCGGTTCAGTTGATATAGGTTGGGATGACTAGGATGACGCCTTTTGTTGTTAGTTCGATTCTCATTTTCAAGTTTAATGGCTAATAGCTCTAAGTACTCTTTGCAAGAGGTTCCAATTCGGTTGAAAATGTTCTTCATCTTGAACATTTTATAAGCTTTTCCTTTGGGTGAAATGAGCTTGATGTTTCGTGTATCATGAGCGTTAGGCAGAATCTCGAAGTTAGTTAATAGGGAGGTTGAATGTTGTTGTATATTCATTAGATGCAAATAGCTCATTTTTCTCCATTTTTTTAGTCTCGTAGCAAGCTTTGTTTGAATTAGGTTCATGTTTTCATCTCTTCCAGATTTTAGTCGAAAATGATTGTTTTGTTTCCAGATTTAGGCTTACTTCAGCATATTGTTTTATCTCCAGTTCACTGCTTAGTTTTGTCCTTTTTTTTGTTTTTTTCCTCATATGGTCTTAGTGTCTTAAGTTGCGTTAGCTTGCTCATGTCTTTGGGTTAATCTTGATTTGGTTAAATACATGATACTTGATTATGTTGTGGTGTTCGACTATTTGGGTCTTTCCGAGGTAGTATCCCTTGTGATAAGAATGTTTATCAAGAATTTTTATCAGTTGAACTGTGGCTCTTTAACATATGAGTTTGCCCGTATTTAAATTCTGTAATGAGTGTAACTATACTACTCTTGTGTGTGTTTAACTTAGATGGATCATTTTGCTTCTCTTTTGCTTCTAAAGTAAGCACTAGCTAATTTTATATTCTTCAAGATTGAAGTTAGCCATTAACTCCCCTCATCCTTGTGTCGTGTTTGCTATGTTGTAAGAGTTGAATAGATTAACTCATCATGTTTGAATGTTTATATAAGTTCACTTAGTTGTAGTCATCGTTTTATACTTTGAGTCATCCATGGTTTGCTCGCCTCAATCGTTTATCAATTTGCTAGGAAAAAGAGAAGTTAGTCGGTAAACAATAGTCTAAGTTGAGAATCCAATCACCTTGGCTTGCTTTAGTTTTCTAGTCATTTGCTTGTTTTTTTGCTCAACTTATGGTGGCTTCTGATTATTTGATGCTTGTTAAGCTGCAAGTAACTCATCTTCGTTGTCATTTAAAGTTATAAGTTTGACATATTACTATGCGACACTAATTTTTGTCTTCTTTATCTTTTGCATGTGATACCGTCCGAGCCCTCTCGGGCTATACTTTCTCTCCCTCCTTGCATTCCGTGAAAGGGCCATGAATGCCCCAAATCCCTTTTTTTTCTTGAGTCAGCCACCATGGAAAAATAGAGAAAACGATGTACAGGTTGAAGAAGATAAAATAGGGGGCTTAATTTTAACTTGCGGATCTCAAAAGCCCCCAAAGGAGAGTTGTATACTTGCTGTATATACTCGTTATACAGTGATATATCGTTCTAAAACAGCAAAGCAGAGGTCTGATACGAAATACAGGTGCTCGGAAAGTCGATTGAGGCTTTATACGGATGATATAAAGTCTGATATACAGCAATAAGGGCCTACTATTGTTCATATACAGTAATATACGCTTGGCATATATATATACAGGTTTTCAAGGACAAAAATAGGGTCAAAACCTAAACACAAGAAAAAATGGCACAGCATTACATTCCATTTTACTGAGGAAAATTTTTCAAAATGTCAATATTTTAACATTTAAGAGGGCTTATTAGTAACAATTTCAATATTTAGGGAAAATGTCAAAATTTTAATTTGTTGTGTATCTTATTTAAGCTTTTATTATTTATTTTTATTTAAAGAATACAATTATTTAATTACAAAAGGGAGAAAATCAAGGGAGAGAATATTTCAAAAAAAAAGAAGAAGGTAAAAATCACTTAATTTTTTCATCAGTTACATTTTCAAATAAAAATCAAACATTGTTCTTTTTTTTTCTCCATAATCTTTACCTTTTTTTTATTAGTTTGTATTCATTCCAATAGGTATGCCAAATGAACATATTTGTATTCATATATTTTTTTCATGTGTATTTATTTGTTTCTTCGAAAATTTTGTATTTTGTATTCATTTCAATATGTATTTTATTTTTATTTCTATTTATTCTAGTTTTTATTTAGAATATTGTATAATAATATATAAAATACAAAAAAATAGTATGATGAAAAAGTGAGATAATATTTTTTAGAAAAGGAACATATCACTTAAAATTCTCATAATTTACAATTTCGAAAAAATATCCTTTTTCATTCTATTAGATCAACTTTTCTTTGTTATGTTTTCATTATAATTGTATACCAATATTTTTTACATTTTATGTGTTCACTTTACCGTTCAAATTAAAATTAATTTTTTTCTTTCAAACTACAAATTGTATTTCGGTGATAAAAATTGTATTACTTGATTGCCATATATATATACACATATCTCAATATATATGAATATGATTTATGAAAGGGTACAAGATTTTGGGGGAAAAATAGCATAGTTGGTGAAAATGATAAATCTGTTGAGGAAGGATATAATATTCTAAAAAAATAAATACAGATCTACTATGAAAAAAATAAGAATACAAGATACTAAAAAACATTGAGCATACATAGTAAAATAATATAATCAGGATACAATATTCTAAAAAAAATACAAATTAACTGTTGAAAAACAGGATACATATATGTTTAAGAAATACAAATTCATATGAGAGACGTATTTGAATGACTGCAAATAAAAAAGAAATACAATGTTCTTAAAATAAATATAAATGATGAGTAAAAGAAAAATAATTGACAAACAAAAATTAATATGAATATTATTCTGATATGAATACAATTTTGCAACCTTCTTCTTTGACTCTCTCTTTCTTCTTCGTCTGCTATGTTCCTTTTTTCCAATTCTTTTCACCAAATTCAAATCTGAATTTGTGTTTATTTGTGAATTAATAACCCTATAAGCAAAATTCAAAATTATTAAATATAAATATACAATAAAAATCAAACAATATATTATGTATGAATGCTTATGTGGATTACTACAAATTACAATCTACTAAATCTCAAATATGAAAATAAAATCATAAAAATAGTGTTTCAAATACGAAAATTTCGAAATGCATAAATATTTGATGAGCATATTAACAAACTGATATAAAAATCGAAAAAATGACGAAAAATCTGTAATACATACAATCTAAAATTCAACATAATTTTTTATTTCGAAAAAAAAATCTCATGAAATCTCGCAAAATAAATGATGATTTCGAAAATACCTTTATGTATTGAGAGGTTTCTTGAATTAATCGATAGATCTGAACAAATTGATATGAACTTGAATAATTAGTTCTTCTTCAACAATGAGAGAATAATGATGGAAATAGTAAAAGAGAATTTTTTTTGAAAATCTTAAAGATGGAAATAAATTTAATGGTATTAAAGTCTAGAAGAAGTCTAAATGGATAGTGAATATATTTAATGTTGGACTGTTTTGAGAAATAAAAGGAAAGATAAATAATAGTATTTGGATACAAATTATTTTTAAAATATTGACATTTTGACATTTTGAATAAATATTTTAAAGTGTAGATGTTTTTACTAATTAAGTTAGGAATTGTGACTAGTTTACTAATTTTTCCTTTTACTAATTGGCACATATAGCCTCTTTTTATTTTATTGACAAAAAAAGATTTTTTAAAATCAAATTTTGCAATTAGTAGCCCACATATTGGGAAGATTTTTTTTAAATTAAATTAATAATTTTAAAAGGTGGTAGCATGATGTCCTTTTTTATTGGAAAGTGGTTTTTTTCTCCGTTTTTTTCTCTTCTATGCCATACATACTCGTATTCTTGTAAATCATGTTTCTTTATTGATTATCTTCTTCATTACTTTGAATAAAAGATTATTTGCTTTCTTGTTTATTAGTTTTACATATTGAATTCTATAAATACATTTATTCATAGTTTATTTTTTCTCTTTCTCTTTCAAATTTTTGATGGTTTGTTGATATTTACCCATCAATTTCTCTACTTGTTAGCCTATGTTTGACCCCCTCTTGTATTGTCGTTCGATTTTTTTTATGTTTTAATTTGAAATTGAAGGTTATATCTAATTTAGGTAATAGTAATTAATTGTGGGTATCAATTGTCATGTTTAAAAAACTTATCCTAGGATTATTCATAAAATTGGAAATTCTGATTCTAATTTTGTGGATTCTTCATCCATAACTCTAAATTTTATAGTCATGTAAGTTCTTTTCGTTATCCAATTCAACTTGTGTGTTTTTCATTGAGCATTTTATATTTCATGTGCAATCCTCATTTTTTGAAGGAAGAATCTGGAATGTATACAATTTTTAAGAGAATGAATACGCGGATATGCATACATGAATGCAATGCATACATGATCTTCCTGATTAAAAAAAAAATTTCAATACAGTGTATACATACTATGAGTGAATGAATACACAAAGTGTTTAATTTTTTAATATGTATACATTGGACGGGATAAAATAACTATAAATGTATAGTAATACTAAGTGAATGAATACACCATTCTTCTACATATCATCAAGTATACAATTGAATTTTTTATTATCAAATAACGAATAAAAAATATATCAAAATACATAATTTACGTTTTTAGGCAATTACGTATTGTATGTATAATTTTGTATGTTTTCGTTATTTTTGTTTTTGAGTGATTTTGGTTATACGAGAAAAACAAAACTATAAAAATGTCATTAATTAATTTGGGCCATTTTGTGCTTATTTTTTATTTGTCTATTAAATGCTAATTAATGTTGGTCTATTTATTGCTAATTGTAACTATAAGTTGTATATATATGTCATTTCCTCTAAACTAGCAAGTAGTTATTTGAGTCATGCATTAAAATTTAGTTATATTATCATGGAGAAAATAAATTAAAAGTTATACTGTTGAACTGATAAAAGTTATAACAATTTAAATTACCTTAATTGAAAGTACATTAATAAAATTACTTTATACCTTTAGGTTATTTTTAAAAAAAACTGCTCAAACTCACACTCACTTTGATTGAAAGTATATTAGTAAAATCACTTTTTACTTTTTAGGTTATTTTTTAAAAAACAAAAATGTCTGCTCAAACTAAAAATATCATCATTATTTATAAAAGCGGATGGAGCATATGTATATTAAGTTTGTGATAACGTCGAGTGCAAGTGTATATTTCTTGAAAAATGGATGCAATGTATCTAGTTCATGAGTAACCAATCAACTCATACTTTTTTTTACATTTATTTAAAAAGTTTTTCCTCTTTGAAAGGAGAAAAATTGAAAAAGAAAACTGTAAATCATGAGTGGATTGTTCAATGCCAAAAACTAGCTCATTAAGGGAGGTTTGTTCAAGTCCATATAAAGAGACAAAATTCTCATTCCTCTATCGATGTGGAATATCTTAACACTCCTCTGCACGCTGGACATCTTAACACAACTGGAGTGTGACTTTCATCGGTGAACAACGAATTGGGAGGAGCCTGACTCTGATATCAAGTTAAGATATGAGAACTCAACCCCAAAAGTTTGCTCATGAAGAGAGGGTTGTCCAAATTCATATATAAAAGACCAAATTCTCATCCCTCTACTGATATGGAACATCTTAACAATTAGACATACTTAAAATCTGAAAAATAAGAAAATTAAAGCAAACATAATAAATATAACAAACATATTGGAAAAGCATCCTTGAAGATGTGAGCTTTCTACATAACCATGATATCAATCAATCAATCAATCAATGAGGAGGGGGTCTATTTCAATATATATTTCAATTCGTTAAAATTTTATATTTTACAATCCTACTCAGTACTTCTTCACTCTCTTGTTCTATTATGTAATTATCATTTTAGTTTCTAGTTTTTCTTCCCTTATATAATTTTTTTTTTTAATTATGGACTTTGTCCATTCATGAATCTATTATTACTGTTCATCTCTTTCCCTTAGCTTTTGTTCTTAAAAGCAGTCTTCTTTAACCACACCCCGGATTTGGTCATTCATCGTTCTTTTAAGAATATTCAAACTGACCTAACGATGTCCTAGGAATTTACAGGTTAATCCATCGATACTTTTAAGAGGCTAAGAGACTAACCATATACTAAATAATATAGATTCATGATAAAATTCATAAATTTATAAACAAATAATTAACATATCACATGTAATTTACAAAACACACATAATTTACATATATGGGAAGTTTACTAGAAACATAAATATGAAAACTTACATTATTTAGAACAGAGTGAAGTTTCCCTTTCGGGAAACCCGAACGACTTCAAAAAGAACTTTACAAAAGTTTTAAAACAAACTTAAAACAAAGAACTGAATTTTATTTTTATTTTTATTAGGTAATTATGAAGAGGAAGAAGCTTTGGGAAAACTTTGGATTTGCTGGTAGTGGATTTTTTTCGCTCTCCCTTCTTCTTCTGATAATGTCTTCTTATATACACACTTCTGGACTTCAAACTCCAGACTTCAAAATGAAAAAGAATCTTATCTTTTCTGTCGGGTGCGCATTGGGCCCCATCGCATGTGAAATGATTCATTCTTTTGCATTATTAGCAGTCCTTTGTCTGATTCATTATCACGTAGTGTCTGTCCTACTCAAAAATCTAATACTTATCTCTTACTTTAATGCCTATCTATTTTTTAAAATAAAGTAAAAGACGCGTCCCAGCAGTTTTTCCACACATGTGTGGTAGTGAGTAAAGTGGGACTCACATTTTTTGACAAAAGAGGCATTCCTCTTTAAAGCAAAATCACTATATTATTACACATATTTTATATATATATATATATATATATATATATATATATATATATATATATATTTATGTGTCTAAATTGTGTAGTGCAATCGAATCAAAACTCATACCAGAGTCATCATCGTTTGGGTCTTGAGCAAATTGTATTGAGTCTGAAAAATCATCTGAATTATTTGGACTTGAAACTGAATTTTGTCTTGGACTTTGTATAGGGCTTGGGTTTATATGTTTATCTTTTTCTTGTTGTTCTTTAAGTAATTTTTCTACAGTTTGGGTTATAAGAGATTCTAGGTCTTTATTTTTCTGGGATTTTTTGGTTTTTTGTCTAAGAGTCTGGGTAAACGAAAGAGGTAAACGTCTTCTGGAAGATGAGCCTTCATCTTTTTCACTTTTTGGCAAAGTGACAACCATTAAC
The DNA here is from genome assembly GCA_016801875.1 of Solanum sitiens. Classification (NCBI taxonomy): domain Eukaryota; kingdom Viridiplantae; phylum Streptophyta; class Magnoliopsida; order Solanales; family Solanaceae; genus Solanum; species Solanum sitiens. Next base: position 197,007 of record JABWTJ010000405.1, on the reverse strand, counting down.
GGGTTTGAGAAGTCTTTACCGGTTACCGTTTGAACCGGACTAGTTGTATCTTTATCCGATACAGTGGATTTATTTACATTCAGAGGGGAATGTACACCCATCTCATCCATTTTTCTTGGGGATGGAAAACCCTGTATGTTGGTCTGGGTGTCTTTAGTCTTCAAATCATTCTCCATTTTTGCAATTCTTTCTTTGAGCTGGAGATTTTCTTGTAACAATACCTCGTTCTTATAATTTAATCTCTTAAAGGCTTCGGTCATTGAAGAACAATGATCACAAAAAATAATTTTGTCTGTGTCTTTTTGAATATGGTATTGAGGAATTTTGTCTGGATTCTGTTTAAGAGAGGGAGAGATATAATAATTTGGACCTAAAACTCCCCTAGCATAATCTAATGCTTTAGTAAAATCATTAAATCCCTTAAAAAGTGGTTTAGAAACTCCTTTAATAGAATCTAAAACTTCTATCCAAGTTTGAAAAATTCCATTTATTTTACCATGTATTACAACATAATATTTAAACTTATTTTCTTTATTTTTAGTAGAAAAGTAATATCCTAAAGCATTTAATACAGCAATTATATATTTCGTGTCTTTTTTATTATGAGCTATCCAAATATTGTCTATTAAACATTTCTGTTGTTTATCTACCTGGTATATAGGCAGATGTCTAAAAGTCTAATTGGATGATTCATATGCTATTAAATTATGTTGTCCAAATTGTAATCTTTCTATTCTATTATCATCCATTTTATTTAATGGTCTGAAATGTAAATTAGATAATACTGTCTGTTTATATAAGTCTGAAAAATCTGGGGTTGGAGGTTGAACTCCTTTGCCCTTGTCTTGTAAGGATGGTCTCATTCTGTAAAATTTAGAAATTAAACTTTGATCAATAATCTACTTAATTGATCTGCAATACTATTATCATTTCCTTTTATATGCTCAAAAGTTATACAACGATAAATAGATATAGTATCTAAAAAATTTAACCATCTTCTCCTACTACTTGTTTTATCATTAATTTTCTGGTGAAATTTTACTATAGCTTTACAATCGGTTCTTATTAATATTTCTGGTTTATTTAAAATATAAATTCGAAAACTATTTAAACCATATATTACATCTAAAATATCAACATCTATACTAGCTTTATTACCTTTTTCTTTGAATTTTCCACTCAGATAAGCACATATTTTTTCTTCTTTTTTAGAACTATATTTATGTGGTCTTGATTTTAATACTGCACCCCATCCATCAAAACTCCCATCTGTCTCTATTATTAAATAATCTGATTCTAATGGCATATTAAGATCAGGAATATTTTTTCTTTTTTCTTTTATGTTTTGTACTAATTTTATATCTTCAATATTAAAATTTCTTTGTCCCTTAGATCCTGTCTTGGAGTAGAATGGTCCTGCTAATTTTCCTAAATCCTTAATAAATGGTCTTGCATAATTAATTATTCCTAAGAATTTTTGTAAATCCTTTAAATTATTTAATTTATCTGGCATGTCTAGAGCTTTTTTAGCTATATGAGGTTGTAATTTAACTTTTCCTTCTCCTAAAGTAATTCCTAAGAAATTTATATAGTGTTTACATAATTCTATTTTCTTTTTACTAATTATTATTCCATTATTAACAAATAACCTAAAAACTGTTTGTAAATGTCCTAAGTGTTCTTTGATATCTTTACTAAATACTAAAATATCATCTACATGTACTAAACAAATCTTTTATATTCCCCAAATATTTGATCCATTTTTCTTTGGAAAATTGGAGGTGCTGTTTTTAATCCGAATGGCATAACTAACCATTCAAAATGTCCTTCAGGACATGTAAAAGCTGTCTATTCTATACTATCTGGATGCATTTTTATCTGCCAATATCCTGACTTACAATCAAATTTACTAAAAATTGTTTTACCTTGAATTCTATTTATTAACTCTGTTTTATCTGGTAATTTATATCCATCTGTTCTAGTATTGTCATTAAGTCTTTTGTAATTTATAACCATTCTAGCTTTTCCTCTAACTATTTCACTATGATTTCTTACCATGAATGCTGCTGATCTATGTTTTGAAGTAGATCTTCTTATTACTCCTAATTCTAATAGTTCTTTAATTTGTATTCTAAAATCTTCTAAATCTTGATTTGTAGCTTCTATTGAGGCTGTTTTTATTATATATTCTGGATTTATTATATCTAACTTGCATACTATGTGATTATTCTCCCAATGTTTTAAAGGTTTTTCTCCTATTATTTCTATTTGATCTAAAATTTTTACTATATTATCTAGATCTTGTTTGTTCTTTATTTGTCCTTTTTTTTGAATTCCTGTCTTAAAATTATATAATTCTGTTTCCATTTCTATTAAAACATAGTTTTTATTAACTATCTCATCTTCTTCATCTAATTCGAGTATATTTTCGTATAATGTATTACATCCTGTTTTAGTACATTGTATATTATTTTCACAATTCTCACAACATTTTTCTTTATGTCTTATTTGAGTATTAATTTTATTAGTTAAGACAGAAGTGTATGTAATGTTTTCATAAAAAGTATTCCGTCATTTGTTATTAGAGTTCCTCCTTTATTATATAGTATGAAATCTAGACCTAAAACAAAATCTACTCTTATATCTAGATCTCTTTCCCATATTTTATCCATTTTATAGGTAGGTTTATAGAATTCTGAACAAGTATTTAAAAAACTTATTTGTGCTTTATCTATGTAATATCTATATATATTATGTGTTCCATCCATTTGCATAGCTGCAAGTGGTTTGTCTAAAGTCTTTATTAATTCTTGTGGTACTATTTTCTTATTTAAAATGCTTTTTGTACATCCTGAATCTATTAGTGCTAGAGTCTCTAATTCATATTTTCCTATTTGAAGTCTTGCTAATACTTTAATGGTATTTATATTTTTATCTTGATTACATATTAGAGTATTAGATTCTTCATTCATTAATTCCTGATTATCTAGTGGTAGTTCTTGTTCAATATTTTTTCCTTTTTCTAATCTTACTATTCTTTCTTCTAATTCTTTAACTTTTGCCTCTAATACTGATACTTTTAGATTTATTAAAGGTTCATTTGTAAGTACTTCTTTCCTTTTTTGAGTTATTATTCCTAACTGTGTTTCTATACAACTTATACATCCTTCTATAAAACATTTACTACATTAGCTCTTTTATATTTACTTGGATACCATTTACACCAATTACATGGATTACTATCTAATCCTGTATCTTTTTCAAAATTATGTTCACATTCTATTATATTCATAAAATTAATTTGTAGATCATCTATATTTAAATTTTCTATTCCTATTTCATTAATTAATTCTTCTCCTTCTGAATTAGAAGAATCTTCTTCTTTATTATTCTCATCTATATCAATACTTACAATAGAGTAAATACTTTCATTATCTGACATATATTCATCTACATTTAATAATGCTTCATTAAATTCTTCTACTAATTGAGCATTTCTAGTTTTTGCATTATATCTTTTAGGACAAGTATTTGCTAAATGTTCTATTCTTCCACATGTAAAACATTCTAACTTATTTTTATAATTTCTATCTGTTCTATATTTTCTAACATGTCTATCCCTATTTAAATATGGTTTCCTAGCTGAAGATTTCCTAAGATAATATCTTTTTTTTATTATATCTCTTATTATATTGTGGGTTATATTTTTTATATCTTTTCTTTTTATATTGATTTTTATCATAATTTTGAGTTGTATATATTATATTTTTACAGAAATTCATTTTATTTTGTTTTAATTGTTTTTGTATTTGTAAATTAGTACATTTTTCTTGTAATATTTCCATTATATGTTGTATTCTATGCCCTATTGACCATTTTGCTTGAGGGTTTTGTGCTACTCCTTCTCTTTTAGTCCATCTATCTTCTATTTCTCTTCTTAAAGCTCCAGGTAATTTATTAAATAATTTTTTACCTAAATCTTGATCAAATGCATTTCCACTAATTGTACAATAATAGAAATAATCATTTAAAAATTTCTTTATATCATACCAATTACTTATACTTAATTGTTCTAGTTTTATTACTGCATTTCTTTGTAAAGCTACTAATCCACTATTTGGGTCTTCTCCGGTTATTAATGTATGTATTTTATTTGTAAAATTATATGGGTTTGGTCCTAATGATACTAGATACTGAAATTCTGATGGGAATTCTACTTTATAAGCTTCCCATAGAGCTTTGGTTGATTCTCCTAAAAATGTTTCTAAGTATTTATACATTGTTTCAGCATCAGTTTCTGTATAATTTTTTTATAAAATCTGCTACTACTATTCCTTTCCATAAGTCTATTACTGAATTCCATCTTTGTGGATCGTGTGCCGCTATATTTAAAATTTTTCCTTTACTTCCTCCTTCTTAGAGTATTATTGGTTCTTCTATAGGCATTCTTTTTCCCATAGGTTTAACTTCTGTTATTGGAACATCTCCTTGTCTATATACTCTTCTACGTGGTATATTTCCTGTACTATTATCTGCAGTATAACCTTGTTCATTTGTTCTTTGAAATGGACTACTAGAACTTGCTGTTTCCATTAATTCTTTTTGACTAAATATAGATTCTAATTCAGATATTTCACTATCATTTTCTTGTATTTCTGTCATTATATTATTAGCTTTTTCTAATTTTTCTTGTAAACTTTTTTCTAGTCTATAACCTTTATTATCTGTTCTTTTTTCACAGGTTTTAAAATGCAATGTTACTTGTTCTAAGTTTAAGTCTTTTAATTTACATCCCTTGCATGTAAATAATCTATTTTTATTATTTTTGCATATTTCTTTTGCTTTCTCTATAGCTAAATCTACTTCATAATCATCTTCTAATATTATTTCTATATTCATACCTTCTAAAGGCAATTCTTCTATAACACTTTCTTCTTCAATGTCTTTTTGAGCTTCATAATTATAGTCTGTAAATCTAATTGAAGGTTCTCCTTTAGAATTTATATATATTAAATGAGAGTCTGGTGTTAAATCTTCTTTTTCTTTGAAATCACCTAATTTCCATTCTAATCCTGCATATTCTTCAGGATTTATTTTTATAGGTTTGAATAATTTTATCCCTTTATTTCCCATTACTTCTACTACATCTTTTATTTATAATTTAAATCTAGTATTACTATTATCTGTCATTTTTCCTAAAAATCCTACACACATTAATAAATTCTTTCCACTATGCATTTCCTCATATCCTTTAGTTTGTATTCCTATTCTAATGTGAGTTCCAAATTCATTTAAATTCATCATAAAATCTGGGCTTATATAGAAAATTCCTCCATTATTAGTCATATCTACTTCTGTTAATCCTATAATTGCCTTTTTTATGTCTGACCATCTTTTATCATATATTGTAATTAATGTCTTTGTTCCTAAGTTTTTTCTAGTTAATCCTTTAATTCCTATAACTATTAATCCCATATGCATTAAGTCTTTTTTAACATGTTTTATTTCTTTTTTAGATTCGGAGTTTATGAGTGGTAAAGATACAGAAGTTTTTCCCAATACTGACAATTGTTCTTCTCTATAGTGTCTGTATAGTTGGGATTTTGAATTTGTATTATATAAAGCTTTTGGGTTTAATAAGTTTAATTGATTTTGCTGAAAAATTTGTATATCTTTATCTGTATCTATTATTTCACCTAATTGTTGATTATTTTCTTCTTTTGTCTTTCTATTTAATATTCTTGACAAAAAGTTATTACTTATGCTATTCTGGGTGTAACTTGGTCTTGGTCCTTCTTGTCTTTTATCTCTTGATCTAGTTGAAAAAATGTCTATTTCTGCTGTTTTTTAATTATTTTATCTTTTTGTGGAGTAATTTCTATTTTAGTTAACTTTTCTATTAATTCTTCCACTCCAGTTGTGTTTATATTTTTACCTTCTGATTTTTCTTTTTTATCTATATTATTATGTAGTTGTAATAAAAGTGATATTATTAGATTATTCTGTTTTATGATGATTTGATCTGATTTGGAAGGTGGATTAAATTCTTTATAATCTAATGGAAGGGTTGTTCTTTTTTCTATTAATGTTATTGCTTCTTTATATATTTCTGTTTCTATTAAATCTATCATGAAAGAACTATGTCTTTTATTGTTATTAATTCTGTCTTTATTTCTTGTAATTTTATAATTAAAGTATTATTAACTTCTTCTCTTAATCTACTATTTAATTTTTTAGTTAATTCTACTCCTTGTTCTTTTAAATAGTCTAAATTTTCTTCTATCTTATTAAAAGTTTATTTTTGTCTATTTTGGATTTCTTCTTGTTCACTTAATATTTTTATAATTTTGTTATTATGTTCTTTAATTTTTTCACTAAGGCTTATTATTAAATCTATTAAAGTATTGTATTGATGATCTTCTGTATGTAAACTATGGTCTCCACTATAGAAATTACACTTTATAATACTTTCTCCTTTTAATCTTTTAAATCTTTTTTCTATAGTTATTTGTAGATCTAAATATTCTAGACTTTTTAATGAAGCTATTTTTACTATTATTATTTTATCCTAAAGTAGTTGGTTTGTAATATTTGCTAAAAAATTTTATTCTTTGAGTATATTTATCAATATCGCTTCTCAGTCCTTGTAATTCCCATTTTAGAGCATTTATATATTCTTCGTTATTTATATTATTTAAATTTCTTGGTTTAAAAAATTCGTTTTCGTATATATATATATATATGCTTCGATTTCCTTTTCTGCTCTTTGTAATGTTTGTTTTTCTTTTATTTCTCTATGTATCTTTTTATAATTTATTCTTATTATTTTAGCAAAAAGAAGATAGAAGATTTCTCATATATATTTTTTAATTAAAATATTTCTAGATATAAGATGTCTTACTAATTTTGGTTCTAATATTTTGATTAAGAAAAATATATGATCTAATCTGTTACTTATTTCTGTTTTAGAGATTGTTGTTTTTATTTCTTTTAGTAATCTATTTGCTTCAAGATATAAACCTAGTAATTCTCTTTTAACTTTTTTATATTCTCTAATATTTTTATAAGGTCTTCTCATATATTATCCTACAGAATTATAATAATAAGGGTTATTTTTAATAATTTTAATTCTTTCTACTATTTCTTCAATCTCAATTTTTACCTGATTTAATTCTTCTTGTATTTGTTTTTGGGATTGTCTAATAGTCTCCCTAAGAGTCTGTACGGAATATTTATATGTATAGGTTAAAGATAATCTTAAATCTAAAGTAAATAGATGACTTTCTAAAGATTTTTATATAATTTAACTATTTTTAAATGTTGTCTATTATAAAATAAAGTTCTATGATATGCAAAAGTTTTTCTAAAATAATAATCTTTTTTCATATAATATTTTTGGTCTATTTAAGATCACTGACTCTGATACCAAATGAGGAGGGGGTCTATTTCAATAGATATTTCAATTCGTTAAAATTTTATATATTAAATGAGGAGGGGGTCTATTTCAATAGATATTTCAATTTGTTAAAATTTTATACTTTACAATCCTACTCAGTACTTCTTCACTCTCTTGTTCTATTATGTAATTATCATTTTAGTTTCTAGTTTTTCTTCCCTTATATAATTTTTTTTTTTTTAATTATGAACTTTGTCCATTCATGAATCTATTATTACTGTTCATCTCTTTCCCTTAGCTTTTGTTCTTAAAAGCAGTCTTCTTTAACCACACCCCGGATTTGGTCATTCATCGTTCTTTTAAGAACATTCAAACTGACCTAACGATGTCCTAGGAATTTACAGGTTAATCCATCGATACTTTTAAGAGGCTAAGAGACTAACTATATACTAAATAATATAGATTCATGATAAAATTCATAAATTTATAAACAAATAATTAACATATCACATGTAATTTACAAAACACACATAATTTACATATATGGGAAGTTTACTAGAAACATAAATATGAAAACTTACATTATTTAGAACAGAGTGAAGTTTCCCTTTCGGGAAATCCGAACGACTTCAAAAAGAACTTTACAAAAGTTTTAAAACAAACTTAAAACAAAGAACTGAATTTTTTTTTTTTTATTAGGTAATTATGAAGAGGAAGAAGCTTTGGGAAAACTTTGGATTTGCTGGTAGTGGATTTTTTTCGCTCTCCCTTCTTCTTCTAATAATGTCTTCTTATATGCACACTTCTTGACTTCAAACTCTGGACTTCAAAATGAAAAAGAATCTTATCTTTTCCGCCGGGTGCGCATTGGGCCCCATCGCACGTGAAATGATTCATTCTTTTGCATTATTAGCAGTCCTTTGTCTGATTCATTATCACGTAGTGTCTGTCCTACTCAAAAATCTAATACTTATCTCTTACTTTAATGCCTATCTATTTTTTAAAATAAAGTAAAAGACGCGTCCCAGCAGTTTTTCCACACATGTGTGGTAGTGAGTAAAGTGGGACTCACATTTTTTGACAAAAGAGGCATTCCTCTTTAAAGCAAAATCACTATATTATTACACATATTTTATATATATATATATATATATATATATATATATATATATATATATATATAGATATATATTTATGTGTCTAAATTGTGTAGTGCAATCGAATCAAAACTCATACCAGAGTCATCATCGTTTGGGTCTTGAGCAAATTGTATTGAGTCTGAAAAATCATCTGAATTATTTGGACTTGAAACTGAATTTTGTCTTGGACTTTGTATAGGGCTTGGGTTTATATGTTTATCTTTTTCTTGTTGTTCTTTAAGTAATTTTTCTACAGTTTGGGTTATAAGAGATTCTAGGTCTTTATTTTTCTGGGATTTTTTGGTTTTTTGTCTAAGAGTCTGGGTAAACGAAAGAGGTAAACGTCTTCTGGAAGATGAGCCTTCATCTTTTTCACTTTTTGGCAAAGTGACAACCATTAACGGGTTTGAGAAGTCTTTACCGGTTACCGTTTGAACCGGACTAGTTGTATCTTTATCCGATACAGTGGATTTATTTACATTCAGAGGGGAATGTACACCCATCTCATCCATTTTTCTTGGGGATGGAAAACCCTGTATGTTGGTCTGGGTGTCTTTAGTCTTCAAATCATTCTCCATTTTTGCAATTCTTTCTTTGAGCTGGAGATTTTCTTGTAACAATACCTCGTTCTTATAATTTAATCTCTTAAAGGCTTCGGTCATTGAAGAACAATGATCACAAAAAATAATTTTGTCTGTGTCTTTTTGAATATGGTATTGAGGAATTTTGTCTGGATTCTGTTTAAGAGAGGGAGAGATATAATAATTTGGACCTAAAACTCCCCTAGCATAATCTAATGCTTTAGTAAAATCATTAAATCCCTTAAAAAGTGGTTTAGAAACTCCTTTAATAGAATCTAAAACTTCTATCCAAGTTTGAAAAATTCCATTTATTTTACCATGTATTACAACATAATATTTAAACTTATTTTCTTTATTTTTAGTAGAAAAGTAATATCCTAAAGCATTTAATACAGCAATTATATATTTCGTGTCTTTTTTATTATGAGCTATCCAAATATTGTCTATTAAATATTTCTGTTGTTTATCTACCTGGTATATAGGCAGATGTCTAAAAGTCCAATTGGATGATTCATATGCTATTAAATTATGTTGTCCAAATTGTAATCTTTCTATTCTATTATCATCCATTTTATTTAATGGTCTGAAATGTAAATTAGATAATACTGTCTGTTTATATAAGTCTGAAAAATCTGGGGTTGGAGGTTGAACTCCTTTGCCCTTGTCTTGTAAGGATGGTCTCATTCTGTAAAATTTAGAAATTAAACTTTGATCAATAATCTACTTAATTGATCTGCAATACTATTATCATTTCCTTTTATATGCTCAAAAGTTATACAACGATAAATAGATATAGTATCTAAAAAATTTAACCATCTTCTCCTACTACTTGTTTTATCATTAATTTTCTGGTGAAATTTTACTATAGCTTCACAATCGGTTCTTATTAATATTTCTGGTTTATTTAAAATATAAATTCAAAAACTATTTAAACCATATATTACATCTAAAATTTCAACATCTATACTAGCTTTATTACCTTTTTCTTTGAATTTTCCACTCTGATAAGCACATATTTTTTCTTCTTTTTTAGAACTATATTTATGTGGTCTTGATTTTAATACTGTACTCCATCCATCAAAACTCCCATCTGTCTCTATTATTAAATAATCTGATTCTAATGGCATATTAAGATCAGGAATATTTTTTCTTTTTTCTTTTATGTTTTGTACTAATTTTATATCTTCAATATTAAAATTTCTTTGTCCCTTAGATCCTGTCTTGGAGTAGAATGGTCCTGCTAATTTTCCTAAATCCTTAATAAATGGTCTTGCATAATTAATTATTCCTAAGAATTTTTGTAAATCCTTTAAATTATTTAATTTATCTGGCATGTCTAGAGCTTTTTTAGCTATATGAGGTTGTAATTTAACTTTTCCTTCTCCTAAAGTAATTCCTAAGAAATTTATATAGTGTTTACATAATTCTATTTTCTTTTTACTAATTATTATTCCATTATTAACAAATAACCTAAAAACTGTTTGTAAATGTCCTAAGTGTTCTTTGATATCTTTACTAAATACTAAAATATCATCTACATGTACTAAAACAAATCTTTTATATTCCCCAAATATTTGATCCATTTTTCTTTGGAAAATTGGAGGTGCTGTTTTTAATCCGAATGGCATAACTAACCATTCAAAATGTCCTTCAGGACATGTAAAAGCTGTCTATTCTATACTATCTGGATGCATTTTTATCTGCCAATATCCTGACTTACAATCAAATTTACTAAAAATTGTTTTACCTTGAATTCTATTTATTAACTCTGTTTTATCTGGTAATTTATATCCATCTGTTCTAGTATTGTCATTAAGTCTTTTGTAATTTATAACCATTCTAGCTTTTCCTCTAACTATTTCACTATGATTTCTTACCATGAATGTTGCTGATCTATGTTTTGAAGTAGATCTTCTTATTACTCCTAATTCTAATAGTTCTTTAATTTGTATTCTAAAATCTTCTAAATCTTGATTTGTAGCTTCTATTGAGGCTGTTTTTATTATATATTCTGGATTTATTATATCTAACTTGCATACTATGTGATTATTCTCCCAATGTTTTAAAGGTTTTTCTCCTATTATTTCTATTTGATCTAAAATTTTTACTATATTATCTAGATCTTGTTTGTTCTTTATTTGTCCTTTTTTTTGAATTCCTGTCTTAAAATTATATAATTCTGTTTCCATTTCTATTAAAACATAGTTTTTATTAACTATCTCATCTTCTTCATCTAATTCGAGTATATTTTCGTATAATGTATTACATCCTGTTTTAGTACATTGTATATTATTTTCACAATTCTCACAACATTTTTCTTTATGTCTTATTTGAGTATTAATTTTATTAGTTAAGACAGAAGTGTATGTAATGTTTTTCATAAAAAGTATTCCGTCATTTGTTATTAGAGTTCCTCCTTTATTATATAGTATGAAATCTAGACCTAAAACAAAATCTACTCTTATATCTAGATCTCTTTCCCATATTTTATCCATTTTATAGGTAGGTTTATAGAATTCTGAACAAGTATTTAAAAAACTTATTTGTGCTTTATCTATGTAATATCTATATATATTATGTGTTCCATCCATTTGCATAACTGCAAGTGGTTTGTCTAAAGTCTTTATTAATTCTTGTGGTACTATTTTCTTATTTAAAATGCTTTTTGTACATCCTGAATCTATTAGTGCTAGAGTCTCTAATTCATATTTTCCTATTTGAAGTCTTGCTAATACTTTAACGGTATTTATATTTTTATCTTGATTACATATTAGAGTATTAGATTCTTCATTCATTAATTCCTGATTATCTAGTGGTAGTTCTTGTTCAATATTTTTTTCTTTTTCTAATCTTACTATTCTTTCTTCTAATTCTTTAACTTTTGCCTCTAATACTGATACTTTTAGATTTATTAAAGGTTCATTTGTAAGTACTTCTTTCCTTTTTTGAGTTATTATTCCTAACTGTGTTTCTATACAACTTATACATCCTTCTATAAAACATTTACTACATTTAGCTCTTTTATATTTACTTGGATACCATTTACACCAATTACATGGATTACTATCTAATCCTGTATCTTTTTCAAAATTATGTTCACATTCTATTATATTCATAAAATTAATTTGTAGATCATCTATATTTAAATTTTCTATTCCTATTTCATTAATTAATTCTTCTCCTTCTGAATTAGAAGAATCTTCTTCTTTATTATTCTCATCTATATCAATACTTACTATAGAGTAAATACTTTCATTATCTGACATATATTCATCTACATTTAATAATGCTTCATTAAATTCTTCTACTAATTGAGCATTTCTAGTTTTTGCATTATATCTTTTAGGACAAGTATTTGCTAAATGTTCTATACTTCCACATGTAAAACATTCTAACTTATTTTTATAATTTCTATCTGTTCTATATTTTCTAACATGTCTATCCCTATTTAAATATGGTTTCCTAGCTGAAGATTTCCTAAGATAATATCCTTTTTTATTATATCTCTTATTATATTGTGGGTTATATTTTTTATATCTTTTCTTTTTATATTGATTTCTATCATAATTTTGAGTTGTATATATTATATCTTTACAGAAATTCATTTTATTTTGTTTTAATTGTTTTTGTATTTGTAAATTAGTACATTTTTCTTGTAATATTTCCATTATATGTTGTATTCTATGCCCTATTGACCATTTTGCTTGAGGGTTTTGTGCCACTCCTTCTCTTTTAGTCCATCTATCTTCTATTTCTCTTCCTAAAGCTCCAGGTAATTTATTAAATAGTTTTTTACCTAAATCTTGATCAAATGCATTTCCACTAATTGTACAATAATAGAAATAATCATTTAAAAATTTCTTTATATAATACCAAGTACTTATACTTAATTGTTCTAGTTTTATCACGGGTAAAACTTACTTGTACCGGGTGTTTACACCAAGTCAATACATGCATGTCATATGTTTAAATTTATAGTTCAATTTACTTTATTAAATCACGTAATAATGCATTTACATTGGATTGGTGTAAACAACCGGTGCAGGTAAGTTTTTTCCATTTTTAAGGCTCCTTGGTTATTAATTGTTCTAATATTGTTTGCCATATATTTTTAATGCCTCTTAATTATTAATTATTCTTATATTTCTTATTATATATCTTCTCTTACATTTTTTTTTGCAGACTCCTATATACCAACCATATTACATCAAATCTGTTGATCAATTAAACAACATAATATTACATGAAATAAATAAAAGTTTAAAAGAGAAAGAAATCTAATATATATATATATATAAAAGATAACTTATTAATGGAGCTAAATGATGTAGACATGACAAAACAACATGGCAAGAAAATCTTTTACATAAAAAACTTAAAAGGTAGAATTATAAAGAAGTTACCAAAAAAATTCTCCCTTCATTTTAAATTAATTGAATTATTGGTATATTTTCTATTTTTAAAATTATTTAATTATTAAATTTTCTAAACTATTTTAAAAATGTTTTTTCAATTTTATTCTTTATTAATTAGTATTGAAATTAATTATTAATTATAAATTTGACAATGAATAATAATAATAAAAAAAAAGTTATATTTAATTTATGTGTTAGATAAATAACGCAACAATTCAATTAATTTGAAATTAGAAAACTATTTAACAACTTTCCAAGTAGATATTAAAACCTCCAGAAATTCTAGAAGCACATGTGTACTGGCGTGGGCCCTCCAATCTCTTTTCCATCAAGGAAAAAGTGCACTTGCACAATCCCAACTAATATAAACAAGCAACTATGTGTACTTGAGAGTCGAGGTACAATTTGGTCATTTCGATCACATTTGAGAGGAGGACATCCGTCAGATTGTCTACCTGACTAAAGAAAATTTAAGAAATTGATCAACGTCCGAATTGGATGTTGCCTCTTGTTTTTGATGATTTGCGTCTGTATTAGAACACAAATAAGTTTAAGGCAATTTTAGAACAAGCCAAAATGGCTAAAGACAGTCTTAAGGGTGGCTCATTGCACACCAGTGGTGCAAAGACCGTTAGAACAATTGCAAGAGAGATGGTAAGTTTTAATTCAAACTTTTAAATAAATAGTTACTTGATTCATGTATATCGTTATAAATTTAAATTTTTAATTACATCAAAAAGATTTGGGGCACAATCTCATTGGACCAGAGGTTTTCAAAGAGACTCAGGTCAGAAAGAAAGAAAATGAGTTGGAGCTGGATGTGTACGTGGAGGAAAGGACCGAATGAAATTTTGTAAGTTATTTAATATGAATAATATATATTAATAGTGAATATATTTATGATATGTATATATATTGATGTCAATTTTTATATCTAATATGCAGAATGAGTTTAATTAGTACATCGTTGAGAATCTAGATTGTTCGGTCAAAATGACACCTGAACTGTCCACCGAAATTTGAAAAAAAAAAGTGGTGGTAATGGTGGTGGTGGTGGTGGGGGGGGCACACAAGGGTAGCTGCTATGGTCTAGGATCTCGAAACGATGTAAGACGACTCCAGTTAGACATAGAAGATATTGTCGTCACGTCAAGGCGAGGCACTTGACGGTGTTCAGATTGTTGCTATGTCGACTCAAATAGAAAAACTTAGTGGCACTGGCAGAGTCAGATGGTAGAAGAGTAGTTGAACAACAAAGAATGAGTGATACCATTGAGAAAATCAAAGAACAAGTGATGAACCATGCTCGTTGAGTTACTACTTCACCTCATGAGGACACCGACAACGATAGTGATAAAAATGATTATGTAGATCTCACTCCCTAGTTTAGGTCTCTTTTAATTTATAAACATTTTGAAATAAATTTTGAAAGACTTTGTAAGTCTTTAAATTGTGATTTAGATACTTTTGAATGTTAGTTTAAGTTTGCTGTTTTATGTTTTGTGTAGCTTGTTTACAATGTTGTGTGTTTGATTGGGCTGAATTGTATTGAGTTGAATTTGCAGGTGGTTGTTGTCAAAAAAATTGTAAAAAAAGCGACGGACAGTGTGGTTTTATCTGTCCCTTTTCTGGATTTCAAAAAAATAATTTCTAGAAAAGCGACGGACAAGGTCCTTTAGTCCGTCGCAATTTTTGGTTTTTACAAAAATAAAATTTTCAGAAAAGCGACGGACTGCGTCACATTGTGTAAATTTTAAAAAATGAAAATTAAAAAAAGGCACGGACACCGTCGCTTCTTTTTTAAAAAATCCTAAAAATAATCAAAAAGCGACGAACACGACACTATCCGTCGCTTTTTGAAAAGCATTGACCCAAAAAGCGACGGACATGACTGCATCGCTTTTCCATAGATTTTGACAAAAAAACGATGGAGTCTGTCGCTTTTGGCCGTCCTTTATTTGATAGTTTTTAGTAGTGGTACCAACAAAAAGGAAGAAAGGAAAAGAATATCACAATTAAGAGAAATCAGTAATGAAGAAGACAACAAAATGGAAAATCTAAGTAATAAAATACAAGCAATTGAAATTGAGAAATATGAAGGTAGGAGAGTAAGAAGAAGAAAAATCACCAAACCAATTAAATACAAATACAAGCAATATGGAAGGGGGGGGGGGGGGGGGGGAGGGGGGGGAGGGGCAACATTCAAGGGAAATTCACCAGACCAAGAATAATAGGAGAAAATGCAGGGATCGAAAATAGGGGGAGAAAAAAGGGAGGTGTAGGAAGAAAATGACATAACTGAAAATATCAATGAGATAAGCAAATAAAGAGATTTATCACCAAGGTATAGAAAAGAATTGTGAATGGGCAAAAAGAGCTACATAGTTGTTGGTAAGGGTAGAAGCACAATGAGTAGTATAACAAAATCACTAATGTGTAAATGATGATAGACAAACTCTTATTCTGGAATATTAGATTAGTTAGCTCACAACATTCTTTAAAAGATTAATTGATCTTAAGAAAAGAAAAAAATCTGCATATATTGTCCTTATGGAATCGTTTAAATGTCCTCTTGAAATAGAAACCTAAAGAAGAAAGTTCGAAATGACAAATACCGTGGCAAATAACTCATCCAAATTTTTGTTGCAACATCATTTTGAGGGATATTGACCAACTTTTTGACATCCCTTTTAGAGGGCGCAACGTCATGGTAACTCACCAAAAAATAGTAATTCAATTTAGAATGAGTTAAGGGGTAAAAGGGAGTCACCACCTAATTTTAGGAAAACAAGGAAACCAATTAGAAAATTAAATTAAAGAATGTGTCTACGAAATCATAGATTCTAGGTAAGGGCTTCAAGTTATCCCGAATAAAAGTTGTTAGGCATCTTTCGAAATCCACAAGTGTGGGTCCTGATTGAATTTATTTTTTTTCAAATTGAGGAGAAGATAACAATAATACACAAGTATAATAGACATGCAATATACACAAGTAATATGATATAATAATAATACATGAATCGGCCTAATTTACCTATTGTCAATAATACACAATATTGAACCGAGAATATAATTCGAACTTTATTTGAATAGCTTCAATGAAAAGCAACTCCGCGTACATATAAATACACTTAGCAAATGTGTTAGTAATGAATAAATATGAATAAATCAAATGCTAACTTAAAAATAATGTTTGTCTTATTAACATGAAAGGCCTTGGAAATCGACGATAATTTTTTCATCGATAATTTTTAACAAACAAAATATAAACCTAAACTAAATTTCCGTCTTTTAACATTGGGAAGACCTCCAATAACAATAAAGAGATTTCCTCATTGAACAATTTAACAAATGAAACTATTTAATATAGTACAAAATATCTAAAATTAACCTTTAAAGTGAATAAACATAATAATAGTAATAATGATAATACTAATAATAATAACAACCCCAACAGTAACATTAATAACAAGACTACTACTAATAAATAATATAAGCTTATGTAAGCAAAAGAAAAACAACAATATAAATGACTTAAACAATCCACCAATAGAATGACTAAAGAAATCAAATAATCAATAAATAACTAACCCAAAAATAGAAAGATTAACACAAATGTAACTATAACCAATAAAGCTGAAGAAAAAGTACCCAGATTACTTAAAAATTACTATAGTTATTTGAAATAAACTCAAAACAAGCCAATAATCAGTAAGAAACAGAGCAAAAATAATGAAAATTGAAGAACTAAGGTCATCCATTCAACAATAATGATATAAAACCAAGTAAAATAAAGTTATAAGAGGAAAAATGTCATCGGAAATGAGAATGGAAGTTGTAGGGCAGATCCGGTTCGCTGTTATTGAGCTTAACTCTAGTGTTGTGGTGGAACTCTAGCTGATCTGAAACAACGATGGGTGGTTTGGTATTAAGTCAGTTCGCCGGAGAAGAAATGGAGCAGCAATGGGGGTGACCTTTGGCTCGTTGGAGATAATTGATATCGAGCATAAACCAGGGGCGGATGTACCTTCAACCAAGGGGGTTCATCCGAACCCCCATCGTCGAAAAATTACACTATATATACACGATTAAATTTTAAATATATGTGTATATATATATCATTGACCCCCTTGAACATACACCAAAGGCATAGCTCAGTGGTGTTGGGGGTTCAAGAATTTGCTTTGAGGCACGCAAGGTTGCAAGTTCGAACCCAAATGGAGGCAATTTTTTATCAGCTTACATTTTATTCTTTTTAATTGTTTTTTTAAATAATAATGGAATCAGAAATTGCTTTTTTAAAATAATAATGGAATCAGAAAACAATTTTAGTTCCAAAAAATTAAAACCATGATAGGAAATTTAGGATTTATTAGTTTAATTCCTAACTACAAAGTTAAATATTAAAAACCCTTTTCTTCTTTTAGGATTTTTCCACATTTTATTTTTCATCGTCTCTTCTTCCTTGCCGTTGCCCGTTGGGCGTTGGCTGCTGCTTGTTGCTTCTGTTGGATCGTTTGTTATTGAAAACTTGATCAATTTAAGTTTTTAGATATATTAATTTTTTTATCCGATCCATTTATATCTGATCCGACCTATTTGTTTGTGGATATTATTTATGTGATTAATTTATTTATTTTGAACCCCCTTGATGAAAATCCTCCCTCCGCCACTGGCATAAACACCAGAAAACAAACGAAAAATATGAAAGGGGAAGAGGGAAATGGAAAACTGGTTTGCGTTTAGCTCCGGTTCATCGGAGCTGCTGCCAGAATAGCTGGATTGGGGAAGAAAGAAGAAGTAGGGGTCATTTTGGTGGTGGTGTGGCGGGTTTTCTGGTTTGTTGTAGGTGGTCGGAGAAAATGGAAGAACAGGGAAGATATAAGTTGGGTTTCGCTGGAAAAATAAAAACGGAGGTGGATTTTTGAGGTTGTCTAGGTCAATATTGTGTTGAGCATGTTGGATAAATGATGGATCTCATCGAAAAATGTGGCAGGGTTTTGGGGTCTGAAAAAAATGGAGAAACGGGGAGGCAGTGGTGTATGTTCAAATGGATCTGGTTGCTGTTGGAAAATGGAAGTTAGGGAAAGGTCGAGGTGTCGTTGGTAGTGGTGGACTGGTGGAGCTTCGGTGAGCTCACCGAAAAAATAATAAACAATGAAAGTCCCCTCTTTTGTGAATAAACAATCTGAAAATTCTTATCTCTAAGAATATCCATCACCCTTTAACCTAATGAGCAAACTATTATTTAAATAGAGAATAGAAAACTACCAATAGTACAATATCGCTATCTTAAAACTGTGGGCCAAAACCATCGGTTAATAAAATATATGTGTATGAAATCTTTTTCATATCGGAAGAAATTTCTAAACTGTGCAAAATATCAAAATGAATATGAAAAAAAATGCTACAAATGTAACCAATGACATGTAAAAAATACAGTTTAACAGAAATAAAAATTTTATAAAAATGAACAAATATTTGAATAAATTCAACCGGTTGTGAGAAAATAATATAAGCAGAATTAACTGATAAAAATTCTAATATTTTGAGAATAAGCATAATTATCAACAAATTGCATTAGAATTGCAATTTTTTGAACTGTTGAAAAAACAAAATATTTAAAAAGTATTGACTTTAAAAATATCGAACCAAAATTTGATGTTAACAACTTGCCCCTTTGTTTGATTAGGATCGATGAAAGAGATCCTGGTCAAACAAAGTTGACGAACCCACATTTGATTTGATAAACTTTGAACAAAACAAAAGGAGACGTTAGTAGTGTTGGGATATATACTATTAAATATGTTAAGATATAACATTTATAATAGAATAAATATCTATTCAGTTTTTAGACCATATATTCGTTTATGGTGTCTATTTACATATAGTAGATGATTTAGTGTGTAGAGTTTTAGCTTATACACAGAGTATTAAATCATCGGTTCTTATAAGTACTAAGTTGTTTTTTACAATCTAGGATGAAAATTGGACATGCCATCGGGTACGATTGTAGCACAAGATTAGATGTATTTTTTCTTGATTATGGGAACGGTATAGTTCCAACTTCTTGTGTTAGTACATTTTGTATGTATTGAACGGGACCGAGTAGAGATAGTTATTTTAGACAAACTGACAAAAACATATTCTCTAAACTATTAAATACATTTATATTATTAATTCTGCTATAACTATTATGATATGTATATATTAATTATCGTTTTGATTTATTAAAAGATGAGATTATGAGATGGGTCGTTATTCCTGGTAAGTTGGATGACAAATATATATCAGTGAAATAATAAGTTAGTTGATGGAATGCATGTCTCGTTATAGAGATTGATTGATATGCCTTTTTGAGAAACTCATAATTTTTCATCGTGTCAAACCTTGAAAGTGGATTTATGAATACGACACATGAAATAAGTTGAGCAGTGCTATAAAGGAAATTAATCATTAAGTTAAATTCGTCAGTAATTTAATTTATCGATTAGTATATGAAATCTTAACATGGGAAATTACATACATGTTTAATGGGAAATTACGAAATATAAATAGAGGAGTGCAATTACGAATTTTTAGTGGAATAATTTGTAATTTATTATGGTAAGAATAACTCAAATTAATTATTTGGAATTATTTCCATAATAGAAAGCCTCGGTAATTAATTTTGTGGTCCCTATAGTGCCCATATATAATTAACTAGAAATAAGAATCCTAATTCTAAAGGGAAAAGAGGATAGGCGTTAGTTTTCTTATAAAAAGAAAACCCGAGTGTGTTTTTCGGTCAAAGAAAAATAATGTGAATTTTATTCTCCTCTTTGGATTGGAAGAAATCCTTACAATTAGGGATTCTTCTAACCCTAGAAAGATGATTAGTTTTCTATATTAATATTTGCCCACCCAAGTATTGAGAGAGTTCGGATGTGAACTTGGGATCACTGTAGAAGGTCATAGTTGTTGTCTATCTTGTAGATTCACTTGAAGGTCTGTCTATCTTGGGGATTCGCTTGAAGGTATTCGTTCATGCTTCGAGAGGTAATTCTTGAATTAAATTTCAGTATGTTTATGTATTCTAGCATAGATGGTATTGGTTATCTATTATTCCTGAGCAGTAAAGATCCAAATATCCTTCGGCTTTGCATATAGTTATCCAACAAGTAGAACAAAACAAAGTTGACGAACCCAAATTTGGTTAAATGCATGTTGCTTGTTTACTTCCCATTTCTAAAATTAAAAACATTTTGACAACTCCCTCTCTCTATCAAAATGTTGGATTTTGAGATTCATTTTTATTTTAATTAAAATTTTGTTGGGTATGTAGCAAGAATTGATGAAAAATAGAGGGAAAGAGAGGAATTTGAAAAGTTGAGAACTTGAAGAGTTGGGAACTTGAAGATTCCTCTTATGCTTTAATGGAAAAGGCATTTGTCCCTCATCGGTGGTGGAAAGAAAAATAGGAGAGTTTAAATACAGAAACACTCCTATTAATTGTTAAAAGGGTTGGAAAGAGGGACCCCCCTCGCGCCGTCGTCGTTGCTCACTCGCCTCGGCTACGGCTACGGCTACGGCTACGGCTACGGCTATGGCTATGGCTATGGCTTTGGCAAATGATCGAGAGATTAGTTTTTGGACAAAGTTTATTTTAATTATATATAATTAATTATTTAATTAATTAATTAAATGTCCAATATCTTTTCAATTAATTAGTTGAAAACGTTTTCAGTTGAAATTAATCGAAACGTTTTAATTTTTTAGTTGAATAACCCGACCCAATTCGGATCCGCGCGTGATCCGTTTGAATTTAAACAACTTTCCCGTTTTATTTAAAAATTCCCTCCATGACTGTTCTGAAAGGTTGCAACTTTCAGGAACAGTCATTACCATTTGAAAGGTTGCAAACTTTCATTAATGGTTGTGAGGATTCTGAAAGGGTTGCAACCTTTCGGAACCTATTCTTCTTGCCTATAAATATCACTCATTCTTCAGAATATTCACTTACGAATTTTCTGATCTTCTTCTTCTTCTTCTGCACACATTTTTTCTTCGTGTACTTTCCTGCTGTGGATTGGTTCACTGACAGTAAGAGTTTTTGGTATCTACACTCTGCTGATTAAGATCATTTTACCCTGGGAGGTTATATTCCAATTCAAACCTCGGATACTAGAGGGGAATAATTTCCTTAAGGGGACACTGTGAGTTCAGTGACTTGATCTTTTTCCGATTTAAAAGGTTTTTTCAGATTCTGGTACGTTTTTACATAGTTTAGTTTTTTGTGAATTAAATTTTTGTTCATCTCTCTTACTGGTTCTATAAATTTCAGTTACTTCGTGTTTCTGAACAATTTATTAGAATCAGTAATTTCTGGTTTTATAACACAGATTGACAACAAATTTGACTATAAATTGGAATATGAAAATTTTTAAGTTATTCATGTTAAATTTATATATCTAAAAAGTATGATGAGTTACCCTCTCCTAGTTGTTTTTTTTACTTATGCTAATATTTTAAGATATATTCTTTTATCATGTATATTGATATTGAAAAATTATAATTTTTGCTTTTCTATATAGCTTTTTATAGTTTATTATTATAATTTTAGAGTGAGAGCAAAAGGGTTGAGTTAGAGAGTTTGCACAACAATATGATATGTTAACTGCAGATTAGGAGGTTATATTTAATGTCTCGGCTAGGCATACTTTAATGATATTTCCCATTGAGACTGAGAGAGTGAAAAGGTTTGTTAAGAATTTGACTATTTTGATTCATATAGGAGTTTCTCCAATTACTGCTTCTAGTGTTCCAATTCGGAAAGTCATAGATATTGTCAAAGAGTTGGAGATAATTCGACATGAGAGATTTGAACAACATGAGGACAGGGGGACCATCATTTAGGTGATTTGGCTAGTGCTCCTCCTAAGAATTGAGGTTACTCAAGGAGAGGTTATCATTCTTAGTCTAACAGACTCGTTCATGTTGCGATACCAGTGTCCGAGGTTGATTATATTGGGCATAGTTCTTCTAGTTTGATACATACTTCACATGGTTCATCTTCTAGCTAGACCTATAGGTTGTGGAGGGCATTCTAATCATTCATAATTCTCTCATCAACATATCTCTCATATTTACCATAGTATCCTTATTTAGTATTTTCTTAAAGTCAAGTTTCATTCAATGAACATAAATTAATTTATTTGGATTAATTATTTGACCATTAGACATGAATCATTTACTTAGTTTTTCTATGTTGGTCAAATATACATTTTCTAGTCTAATAACTTTCAAAGGTGAAATAAGAAGAATAAAGTCAGTATGCATTGATTTTGTGATATAACGAGTATTAAAGAATATCTGTTTTAAATAAAGAAAACATTTAAAATAGTTAGAATGGAGTATTTTTTTAAACTCTTTTTACCACATATTTTCAGATACAAGTGTCAAAATCAGACTTAAACTATTTCTTTTTTTTTGAGTTTCATACCTAAACTATTGAGAGTGTGAGTTACATACTTAAACCATCAATTTTTAGTTTGAGAAACGCTCTCTAGTAATGTGTTTAATAGACTCTCTTTTATTTGAAAAAATCTTGACATATGACATTTCACATTGATAAAATATTCCACCTTGACAAAAATTTAATAATAAACTATTAATATTAATAAAAAATAAAAGTATACTATCCATAAGAAAATTATTTTTTTAAAAAAATAAATTAAAATATTTTTCTTACCTCACTCCACCACCTCCTTTACATACCCCTCCCCCTTCTCGACAATCCCCCATCCTTTTTTGAAAAATATCTTTTATAAAATATTTTTTAAAAATTCATAATTCACCCCATACACCCCCAGATTGATGATAGTAGAGAAAGACTTTTTATTACGTTATCCAGGATGTGTTAGATATTTATTTTTATATTTTTTTCATTTTCTGTTAGATATGCACGTACATATAGTTTTAGAAAACAATTTCTACTAGTGTACCGGATATAACATTAATAAGTAAGAAATTAAAAAAAGTCTTGCGGTGGCAAGTAAAAAATAGTTTTGATTTGTATATATCTAACACAAAATGAGAAAAAGAAATTGAAAGCGGAGGGTTAGGTGGGGTGGGTAGAATTAATTTTTAATAATTAAAATTATATCTAAATTCGTATTTGAAGGGGGGGGGGGGCATGAAGTAAGAAAAAAAACTTCCGAGAGGGAGGGGAAAGGGGCGGTGAGAGGAGGGTTAACAAAATTATTTTACATTTTATTTATAAAAGAAATATTATTTATTTGGATAATAATTTTTAATAATACTAATAATTTGTTTAACCTTTTTCAATGTTGAATATTTTATCCATGTAAAGTGTGATGTAATAATTTTTTAAAATAAAAGAGAGAGTGTATTACACACACCATGATCAGAGTGGTATAAAAGAGTGAAATGTGTTTCTCACACTAAAAATTGATAGTTTAGGTACGAAATCCACCCTCTCAATGAAATGATCGGGTTCTGTCGTTATAGAATCCAATGGGAAGAAATTTTGGGTCCAATTTTTTTTTAGTAAAATCTGGAAATTTCCCAACCTATTCCAGATTTGACAATATCGGCGCACTTAAAGTCTAGGGATATCTGATAACAACCAGGTGGGTTGTTTATGATTTTGATTTAATTCATGGATAGATAATGTGTTAAGGAATGTGTATGACTTTACGAAATTGAATTTGGGTAAGTAGATCTCCAAAAATCGACCTTAGCGTGAAAATACATCGACCTTAGCGTGAAAGGTATTTTCTGAGTGTCGTTAGTTGAAGGCGTGTTATGAAGTGAAATTTTTGAAATTGTAGAAGGAAATTTCTATATCGTTTATGCCGCTTTGGCGGAGCCGCTACAGTGGGATTTGGGCGTTGTGACTGGCTCGATGGGACGAAAAGTCATTAATAGCTCACTAGTTTGGGAATGCTGCTCTGGCGAGCGTTCTGTTTGCTCTGGCGGGATGACTGCCGCTGTGATGGGCCAGGCGCGACTCAATGTCGCTAATAAACCCTTAAACAACTTTATTTGTCACTTTTCAACTTTAGAGCTAAAGAACGAACCCCATGTGATTCTTATTCGTTTGTCACCATTCTGAAGTGTAACATCTCGTAACTCATAGTATCCTAGAGTAAGCTAAGAAACTAAATTTTTTCACTTTTGGAAGAAAAGGGAAAATCTAGAAATTTTTCTATGTTAAGAAAGTGAGTTTTTTTTTTGTCATTTTCAAACGGCCATAACTTTTATCTCATGATGAGTTAGAATTAGTTCTTTATATGGTTGGAAATCCCTTCAAATGATCTTTCCAACGGCGCCAAATTTTCACGATTACGATATCGTATGAGAAAGATATGCTTTTCATAAGTTGGGTTGTTGAAGTAAAGAAAGTCTAATCCGGATTTAAGAAAGGGCGAACTAGTCTTTTTACCCATTTATTTCCTAATTCGTTTTAAGGGTTTAATAGGGGTAAAAATAAGTTTTAGTTCAGATTAGAAAAGTTCTTCCACGCTTAGGGTTTGGGAGAAAAGAGAACAGAAGAAGAAGGGAGAAAGATCAAGATTTCGCCAAGAACACCAAGGATTTGCGAGTGGAAATTGTCGGGGGTGATCCCTATTAAGGTATGTGAGATCTTTCGTGTTAGGTTTATTCATCCACACACAATCTTGTTTCAGTTCAGAAGTTTTATATGTTGATTAGTAGTTTCCGATGTTGTTTTGGGTTTAGATTTGATATGTATTGAAGGTATTTATTATCCTAGGGGTTTGGGGATGAAACCATGGAGGTTTAGGCGATTTGGAACTTGAAAACGAGTTAAAAAATTCGTCTAACACATCTAGGCAAGGCAAGGCGCGATGCGCCTACAGTGCACCAAAAGAGAGCCTCAGTCAACTAGGGCCTGGCCCGGTGCGCCACCAGTGAGCCAGAACCAAGCCTCTAGAAGTTGAGAACCAAGTCAAAGTAAAGTTCTAAAAGGTTTTCAAGAGTCTTTACTAAACGTTTAACTTTGTCTTAAGGCTCAAGTTTCAAGCTTAGAGTAAAGATTAAAAAGTTGAAAATTTTCCTTCAAAGAAATATAAGGGAACTAAGTATTCGCTAAAGTTGATTAAGACTCAAGTTTTCAAGTCAAGCAAAGAGTAAAGAGCTTAATTCATTTCTCAAGAGTTATAAGGAAACTAAGTATTCTCTGCAAGAGGAAACTGAGATTTCCAAAGAGTCTTCGGGCTAGTTTTTAGAAAAGAGTAGTTTTCTAAATGAAGCAAGTAGGGAAACTGAGATTTCCAAGATAGCTTTTGAGCTAAGTTTTGAGCACTTATCTCAAATCACAGAAGTAAGTATGTTTTTAAACATGAGAGCTAATATAATGATATTTTTGGGAGTAGGATTGAGCACCGATATGGGAGAGAGTTTAGATAACTTCCAACCCCTATAAACCATGTAGCCATCATGGGTAGAAAAGGGTGAAACATCGACTAGTGAATCCATTAAGCAGTTCAGGTTCTATATCGATGGCAAAGTATAAGACGGTCCTGACAGCGTGTGGCAAAATGTTGTATCATCACTCTAGCTCTTAAGTGATGGTTGTCGGTTAGAGAAACTCCCACAGAAGTTAAATATATTTATATATATATATATATATATATATATATATATATATATATATATTTAATTGTATTTTACATACACCTCAGATTATTTATATCATTGTATATATTCAGAATTTACAGCATGTTTTCAACCAAATTTTCTTTATATTACACTTGTGTTAAATTGCTTTATATTGAAATCAGTCAGTCATGTTGAGTTGAGTTGAGCCATGTAAGTTCTTCAGTTTCTTTCAGACTCTTTCTAGCCTATGTTGTTTAGCATTCCAACTCGCATGCTCGTGCATTCAATGTACTAGTGTTAATTGGCCTGCATTGTCTTATGATGTAGAGGCAGGTAACGAGGATCAGCATCTAGCGCCTCGTTGATCCAGCTTGAGCACTCAGAGTCAGTGGTGAGTTTGCATTCTGGAGGACTCTTTTTGTTTCTTTCTAGTCTTTTCATTCATAGAATATTGCAGGGTTTGTCCTAACATTCATCTTAGTATTATAGAGGCTTCATAGACAGATAGTCAGTAAGACAGTTTAGATTTCAGTCTCCATTTATTTACATTTCATATGTTTTCTCATGAGACTCAAGTGTTATTTTGGCGAAGACAGTTATTTTAAGTATTTCTTATGAACATGTTTTCTCTTTTATGTTGAGTAAAGTCTTCTGCTGAGTTAAGTAAGCCAGGTCAAGGGTCCGTTCAAGGTCAACAATGGTCATTGGGTGCCGGTCACGTCCAGGGTGTAGGCTCAGGGCGTGACATTAAGGTTAAAGGTAAGCTTTTCATTCCTCGAATCCGTTTTTCGATCCCTAAAACGCAATAAAATGGGTTAATATTGATGGGAAAGGGTTTGATATCAGAAGTCATGGTGGAAACAACCCTAATCAAATCATGGGATGATCTAGGGTTTGTTAGTAGTGTTTATAATTTGGGTAATTATTGACTCCCGTATTATATTGATTGTTTATAGACCACGAACAAGCAGAATGAATCCGAAAAGGGAAGTATCAAGTTTCATGGGGTTTCAAGCTTGTTTTGAGGTAGGTGATGGTTGTGATTCTATGATTGTATAATATATGTTTGTTTTTGCTTTATTATGATACATGTATGTATGTGAATGTTGCATGATTGATCCCACTAATTGTAAATGAGTACGAACACATGATTATATTGCATGAATCACTTCTTGATTGTATGATTATTGAGAATATACTTGTGAATGTGATTCTGATGTTATCATGGTGGATCGGATTTTCATATTCGGGCATAACTAACTTGGATCGGTTGTCACATTCGACATAAAAATGAGATCGGATTGCCACGTTCCGGCAAGCTAACTTGAATCGGGTACCACATTTTGGTGCGCTAACAATTTAAGTATGGGTTCCATAAGAGGATCAAATACTTGTGATAAAATTTATAATGTTAAGCATGCGTTGATCAATATCAATATTGTTATATTCGATATATTGCATGGTTATAATGTTGTGATGACTTGCTTATTTTACACTAGTGGAATAGCCGCATGATCCTACCAGTATATAGTGATTGTGTACTGGTTCTGTACTTCCTCTTATTTTTGTTGAGTACGGGGCATCTTCTGGCGGCTATTGACAGACCTCGCATAGAAGATTTGTGATCGTGTTCAAATCCAAGGGTGACCTTGCATCTTCCGAGTTGCTTTGACTTCTCTTTGAGTTTCTGTCCACATTCTAGACTTACACTAATTCTTTGTAAGAGTTCCTTATTTAGGATTATGACCTTTCTTATTTAGAAATTGTTTCATTGCTTAGATGTTTTGTTACATTGACTTTCAGATTTTAGGTTATTTCTTCCGCATTATTAGTTAGTTCTTTAGAATATTGTTGCAGTTTTCTGAGAACTTCATTAATTTAGGTATTTAACCTACTTCCATAGTTTAATGCGTTAGTTTTGCTTTAGTTTTGGTTTTACCACCGAAGGGTTTAGTGTGGATGTCACTCACGACAGTTTGGGTCATAACACTCAATAGTTTAGTTATGAAACTAAAGAAAAGGTATAGTTTAGGTGTTTTTTTGAAACTTATCACTATATTCCAACACTACTTAATTTCTTAACTATTAATTGTCCTGATACTTCTTATAATCTATTTTAGGACTCTTTAATTATTAAATTCTCTTAAAACTTCATACCATAAGTATTAGGGCTATTTAGTTATTAATTTTCTCAATACTTCTTATTATATATTTTAGAACTAATTCATTATTAATTTTCTTAAATACTTTTTACCATATATTTTAGGATTACTTAATTATTAAGTTTTCTAATATTTCTACCATATAATTTTTGTATTTCTCTTGCCATACATTTTGGCACTCCTTAATTTCTTATTTCTCCTAATACTACTTACCATATATTTTATGTTCTTTCGTTATTAATAGTTCTAATATTTCTTGCCTTTTTAAAAAAATTAAAAAATATATTTTTTTTGCCATATATTTTAAAGTTTCTTAGTTATTAATTGTTCTAATATTTCTTGACTAGGAATTTCCATATTATTCATAAAAATAAAAAAATACAATATAAGAATGTGAAAAATCAACAATTTTATGAAATCGTACTAAAATGTAGAAATTAGTAAGACAAAATACCACTTACCATATATTTTATGCTCTTTAGTCATTAATAATTCTAATATTTCTTGCCATTTTAAAAAAATTAAAAGATATATATATTTTTTGCCATATATTTTAAGGTTCCTTAGTTATTAATTGTTCTAATATTTCTTGCCCTATATTTTGAAGCGTCTTAGTTATTAAGTGTTCTAATATCTGTTAGAATAGTATGTGTTTTGCCCTATCTATAACACATCACGCTTGATTTTGAATCTAACTAATGACTGGGAAATTTTGATATTCTTCATAAAAATAAAAAACACAATATAAAAATGGGAAAAACAAACAACTTTATTAAAGCGTACTAAAATGTAGAAATTAGTAAGACATAATACCGTAACAAAAGCATTTAGGAAGAACAAAATAGTTGCAAACATAATAGAACAACAATTATTCTTATAAATTTATCCTCACTTAGATGATCAGTTCTTCAATCAATACTCTCATAAAAATATCCTATCTTTGAAATGAGTAATATTTGGGAGGTTTCAAAGTCATCATCTTTATATGTAAGATTTGTCTCAAGATTATCATATTCATTTGAGGAAGTTTCTTCATCCTCGTCATTCTGAAAAGACAAGTGTGCCTCCATATTATTATCTTTTCTTCTGAGAGGGGCTTGATAAAGTTTTAAAAATGATAAGGCGTACGACATTCACGTGTCCAGTGACCTTTCATATCATATCGGTGAAAAATATAGATCCTACCATAATGACGATAATCATTTCGTCCTATACCACGTCCTCATTCACGTCCACGATCAGGAAAATTATTTTGTCTTGATTCACACTGATTATGTGTTGCTACAACATTTGCTTCAGCGAATGGAGCTGAAAAAGTAGGACGAGCTTCATGATTTTTCATCAATAAAGTATTATTCTGCTCACCCATAAGTAGTTGACATGTAATTAATTAAGAATATTTTTTAAACCCTATTTCACTGTATTGTTGTTGTGATAACAAATTTAAATTGTGAAAGGGGAAAAGTTTTCTCAAGTAAGTCATTATCAGTGATGGTATCTCCACATAATATTAAGGAACTTAAACTATGAATAGCAGAATTATACTCCGTTAGAGTTTTAAAATCTTGAAATCGAAGGTTTATCCACTCATCTCGAGCTTTTAGTAACACCCCAAGTTTTAGGATGTCATATCGATCCTTCAAATTAATCCATATTTCAAGAGGGTCAAATATTCAGTTTTAATTCCTCGTGGAGATGATGTCGGAAAACAATTATGGCCTTCGCTTTATCCTGACTTGATGCTTCATTTTCTTGTTTAATAGTATCACTAAGACTTTCAGCGTCATGGTGAATTTCAGCATTAAGGACGCATCACAAATAATTTTTTTCGATAATATCAAGTGCTACAAACTCAAGACTTGATAAGTTTGACTTGATGAACACTAGAAGAAGAGAGATGAGTTAGAAATAATTAATTGTCAAGTAATAAAATAATTGCTTATAAAAAAAATCAGAAAGAGACATATGAACTTAAGGTATATAAATCAGTAATATAGAAATATACAGATAAAACCAGGGATTTAGAAATACATAAATAAATTTAGCAATATACAAATACACAAATAAAATTTCTATTGCAAGGTACATAAAAATTAGATATAATAACAACATACATAAATGAAAATTTGAGAAGCATATATTGTAAGATATTCAAAAAAAATTTATGGTAAAATTATTATTTATACATTATTATATATAAGAATAGTTGAAAGAAAATGATAGACATACTAAAATTAATATGACTTAGTAAATAATAATAGAGTTAGATATACCAAATAAAGATCACCAGGTTAATTTAACTAAAACAAATTTAATAAATAAAGAACTAACATGTAACTAGAAATATATAAAATATGTGCTTATTATACTTGAAATATTAAGTTTTATGCTGATAATATGTTATGAAATATTTAATTAAACAAAAAAAGAAGAAAAGGAAGAATAGAAGAAAGGGAGAAAGTGACGGAATATATAGTAAGAGTAATAAAATGAAGGAAAATAATGGTCTTCTTTACTATTTTTTGTGTACGTGTATTGCCCCTTTTATGGGAAAAACACATCCTTGAAGATGTGAGCTTTCTATGGTAATGGACACCTGGTGTGTGTGTATATATATATATATATATATATATATATATATATATATATATATATATATATATATATATAATTTTATTTTTGTCATATATTTTTAAGGCTTCTTAATTAGTTATCAATTGTTTTAATATTTCTAGCCAGATGTTTTTAAGGATCCTTGGTTATTAATTATTCTAATATTTCTTGCCATATATGTTTAATGCTAATTAACTATTAATTATTCTAGTATTTCTTGTCATATATCTTTCTCTTACCATATTTTTTGTTGACTCCTTTCTACCAATCAGAATACATCAAAATCTCTTCATTAATTAAACAAAATCATATTAAATGAATTATTTATTATTATTTATCTTAACAAGCACTTCTCAACTTATTTCAAGTTATTTTAATATTTGTTAAACACTTTAAAAATTAAAAATTGATTCAAAAATAAATTTGACCAACTTTAATTTAATCCAAACAATCGGTAAGACTCTATAAGTTCTAGAAACATGTGTTTAATGGTGCGAGCTGTCTTCCAACAAGAAAAGTAGACTTGCACAACCCCTATAAATAGAACTCACTAGCAGCAGAGGAGAACCAAAATAAACAATTTCATTTCACTCAAAACAAATATGAACGAAGTTGGAAAAGATGAATATTTGTCCCTCAGTTTTAACAATTATGGAGTTGTATCGGATATCACTGCTAAAATCTCTGATGAATTTCAGGCGGAGGAGAACCATAGCGAAGAAGATTTTGAATTCTCGTTAGCTTCTGAGAATTCGGATAACTCAATTGCGAAATTAATCTATGACACTCCGACTAAATTCCAGCAGCCAATTTTCCCTCTTTTCAATCGGGATCTATTGTTAAGCGATTCGGATTTGAATGATGTTGCTAAATCAATTCCGCTGAAGAAATTGTATCTACAAAAAAATGAATCATTGGAGGAGATGATACCTGCAGGAAGTTACTGTATGAGGAAGCCGAAGATAAGCGAGCCATCACAAAGAAAATGGAACAAGAGTAAATCTAGTGGAGTTGGGCCGAGGATCCGAGATTTGTTATGGAGGAGTAATAGTGAAGGGAAGGAAAAGGACAGTTTTGTATTTCTCACAAGAAAAGAAAAATCAAAAAATTCCAATGAGGTTGTGAAGACGGCCGGGAAATTATTGAAGCAGACGAAAACCAGCGGAGGAGAGAAGGCTTTACCGACGGCTGCGGAAAGCACTCATAGGATTTTTTGCTATTTGTATGGGTAGAAGTTATCGGCAATTCTAACATACAGTGCAAATGCTTCTAGCAAACATTGGTATAGAGTTTGAGTTTTTTACATGCAAAAGCTTCTAGCATACATTGTTACAGTTGTTTTTTGTTTTAGTATAGGATTTTATCACCAACCATTTCTAAATAGATGTTGCTCTTTACTTCCCAATTCTAAAATTAAAAACATTTTGACAACTCCCTCTATCTATTAAGATGTTGGATTTTGACATTCATTTTTATTTTATTTATTTAGACTATAAATTGGGATATGAAAAATTGAAGTTATTCATGAAATTAAAGTTTTATACTTTAAAAGTATGATGAGTTACCCTCTCCTAGTTGTTTTTTCACTCATGCTAATATTTTAAGATGTATTCTTTTATCATATATATTGATATGGAAAATATTATAATTTTTTTTATATAGCTTTTGATTGTTTAATTTTATTATAAAATATATTAGAGGGAGAGCAAAAGGGTTGAGTTAGAGAGTTTGCACAACAAGATGATGTTTTAATTGCAGAGAATGAGGTTATATTTAATGCCTCAGCTAGGCATACTCTGATGATACGTCCCATTGAGAGTGCGAGAGTGAGAAGGTTTGTTAAGAATTTGATTGTTTTGATTCATACAGGAGTTTCTCAAATTATCGCTTCTAGTGTTCCATTTCGGAAAGTCATAGATGTTGTCAAAGAGTTGGAGATGATTCAACGTGAGGGATTTGAACAACATGAGGACAAGAGGGACAATCATTTAGGTGATTTGGGTAGTGCTCCTCCTAAGAATTGAGGTTATCACTCTTAGTCTAACAGACTCTTTAATGTTGTGATACCAGTGTCTGAGGATGATTATATTGGGCATAGTTCTTCTAGTTTGATACATACTTCACATGGTTCATCTTCTAGCTAGACTTATAGGTTGTGGAGGGCATTCTAATCATTCTGGTTTCTCTTATCAGCCTACGTCTCATATTTACCATAGTATCCTTATTTAGTATTTTCTTAAAGTCAAGTTTCATTCAATGAACATAAATTAAATTATTTGGATTAATTAATTTGACCAATAGATATGAATCATTTACTTAGTTTTTATATGTTGGTCAAACATGAATTTTCTAGGCTAATAACTTTCAAGGATAAAATAAGAAGAATTGAGTCATTTATGCATTGATTTTGTGAAATAACGAGTATTAAAGAACATCTATTTTTAATAAAGACAACATTTAAAACAAAACGAATGGAGTAATTTTTTTAATACCTTTTACCAAATATTTCAAGAGGATAAGTGTCAAAACCACACCTAAACTATCCCATTTTTTTGAGTTTCATACCTAAACTATTGAGAGTGTGAGTTACATTCTTAAACCATCAATTTTTAGTTTGAGAAACACTACCTAGTGGTGTGTGTAATACACTCTCTCTTTTATTTGAAAAAATCTTGACATATAGCATATCACATCGATAAATATTCCACCTTGACAAAAATTTAATAATAAGCTATTAATATTAATTAAAAATTAAAGTATACTATAAATAAAAAAATATTTTTTACAAAAATAAAATTTAAATTATTTTTCTTATATCACTGCACCACCTCCTTTACATACCCCTCCCCCCCCCCCCCCATATTTAAGATAGTAGAGAAAGACTTTTTACTATGTTATCCAAAATGTGATGCCCCAAGGCACTCATCCCCCCCCCCCCCCCCCCCCCCCCCGCCCCCCCAAAAAAATATTATTTTTTTAATAAATAGAAAATCTACCCCATACTATTTAATCCTCCGCTCCAAAATTTTTTTAATTTACTTTTATTTTTTTTTTTATTTTGTGTTAGGTATGCACGTACATATAGTTTTAGAAATAAATTCTACTAGTGTACCGAATAAAACATAAATAAGTAAGAAATTAAAAAAAGTCTTGCGGTGGCAAGTAAACAATATTTTTGACTTGTATATATCTAACACAAAATGAGAAAAAAAAATCGAAAGCGGAGGGTTAGGTGAGGTGGGTAGAATTATTTTTTAATAAATCAAATAATATCTAAATTCGTATTTGAAAGGGGGGGATGAAGTAAGAAAACAACTTCTGAGGGGGAAGGAGGGGGGGTGAGAGGAGGGGTAAGAAAATTAGTTTACATTTTATTTATAAAAGAATCCATGTGGAGTGTGATGCGATAATTTTTTAAAATAAAAGAAAGAGTATATTACATACACCATGATTATAGTGGTATAAAAGAGAGAGATGTGTTTCTCACACTAAAAATAGATAGTTTAGGTATGAAATCCACCCTCTCAACGTAATGAACGGGTACCATCATCATAGAAAATTCAATGGGGAGAGATTTTGGGTCCGGAAACTTTTTAGTAAAATCTAGAAATTTTCCAACCTGGCCCATATTTGGACGAAATCGGCGCACTTAAACTCTAGAGAAATCTTATAGCAATCGGGTGGGTTGTTTATGATTTTGATTTGATGCATGGATAGATAACGCGTTAAGGAATTCGTATGACTTTACGAAATTTAATTTGGGTAAGTAAATCTCTAGGAATCGACCTTAGCGTGAAAGGTATTTTCGGAGCGTCGTTAGTTGAAGGCGTGTTATGAAGTGGGATTTTTCAAATTGTTGAAGGAACTCTCCGGTTTGTTTATGCCTCTTTGGTGCCAAGTTTTGCCTCTCTGGCAGAGCCGCTTCGGTGGGATTTGGGCGTTGTGACAGGCTCGACGGGACTAAAAGTCTTTAGTAGCTCACTGGTTCGGGAATGCCGCTCTGGCGAGCATTCTATTCGCTCTAGTGTCACCTCTGTGGCAGGATGAGTGACGTCATGACGGTCAAACGCGAATGAATGTCGTTAATAAACCCCTAAACAACCTTATTTGTCACTTTTAAACTTTTACAGCTAAAAAACAAACTCCATGCGATTCTTACTCGTTTTTCACCATTCTTAAGGCTAAAGGTAAGCTTTTCATTCCATGCATTCATTTTTTGATTTGTAAAGTGCAATATGACGGGTTAATATTGATGGGAAATGGATTGATCTCACAATTCATGGTGGAAACAATCTTAATCGGATCATGGGATCATCTAGGGTTTCCTAGTATTGTTAGTAATCCGGATAATTAGAGATTATCTATTCACTATCGTATTATATTGATATTTTGTAGACCACGAACAAGCGGAACGAATCCAGAAAGAGAAGAATCAAGTTTCTTGGGGTTTCGATCTTGTTTCGAGATAGCTGATGGTTGTGATTCTATGATTGTGTCATATATGTTTGTCCAAAAAAATTAAAGGGGTATTTTAATCTATTCGATAACTATGGGTATCTAGTTGATAAATTTTTGTTAAATGAGTATTATAGTTTAATAATTAGTAGGTCATATCCATAGTTAATTTTCTTTATCACTTGACCCATAAATAATGTGGTTTAACATTTTAATTCATAATTATATTTTTTTAAGTAAGAAATTAAGAAGAAGAAAGAAATAACAATATACAGAAACTACCTGCGGCACGCATGACCTAGGAGAAACAATCTTCAGGTGAAAATTTTAACCCTCAATCCAGTGAATATATATTTAAATTCTTAGGTATATGAATTAGGTGATACATTGATCTTATCTTAAGAATATAATATTATAGTATGGATATGTCTTTGTGGGTGCTGCTCACGTTGTATTGTTAGTCAAAATTGAGCAAATTGTTTGATGGTATAGATATTGGCATGTGGCATTAATTATCTTTGTTATTATTGAAGGCATAGGCCATCAATAGTAATTGTTCAATTGTTGTTGAAAAGGATTTGGGAAGCCAAATTTGGTGCACTTGTTTTTATTTAATAAAAACAATGGTGGGGGAAAAGATCTTGAGCCAATCATTGGCAATTATGCCAATCATTGGCTGCCAATGATTGGCATTTGTATGCAATTCTTTGAGATTTGGCATATTACACAATGACCTATTAATGTTCATGTTGCGTGCTTCTGCCTGTCTGCAGTTTAGGTTATTAGGTTGACCTACTTAAGCTAATTATCAAATTAGGATTTAAATTTAATATACTGAGATAAGTAATTAATTATTAGGTGTATATTATATGATTTAACATTGAATTTTAGTATAGTCGGAGAGATTAAGCTTCAGTTCTTGACATGAAATTTAGCAAATATGATAATTTTGGCATATAAATTATATCAATATTTGGAGCTTGATTACAGATATGAGTGAGTTTCAGGGTCTATGATAGACATGTAATAATTTGAGTGTCTACAAGCTCTCTTGTTTACAAATATTGCATAATTGGTAGATTGGGAACGTTCCGAAACTTTGCGAAAAGGAAAGGAAAAATCGTGAAGAGTCGTGGAACGAGTTCGGCATTTAAGGTATGTTAAGACTTTCAGACTTGTTGAACGACGTTTTCCTAATTAAAGATTAAAAAATAAAATAGAGAAAGGGGTAAGGGCGAAAGATGGGGCTCTCGTATCAATGGTGTGATGGGCATTGGTACGAGTACCGGTGTTATAAAGGGAAAGTTATTACTATAGAATGTGGATTGAAATTTGAGAATGCCAAAAAATATGGGCATTAGCTGATATATTATTGACTTGAATTCCTTGTGTGATTGTGTTTTCTTTATTACACCCATATAGTTGTGATAATTGAGGTGGTTATATATTATGTTGATATTTGACTGATTGAGGTGTATCATTATCCCCTTATTTGAAATAATATTGTGCACATGCATTGACATGAGATTGAGTATAAGTTGGGCACGTGGAGATCGCTAGTGCTGGGATTGTGAGATGTAAATATTAGAATTTGGGATCCTGGAGATCGTCCGTGCGGAAATTGTTTGATTTTATGATAGTGCATTGAGATCGTCCGCACAAACACGTGGAGATCGTCCGTGTAGGTATATGGACCTCGCGAGTCCCCCATGGGTCATAAACTCTCGATGTATTTCCGAGGAGTATCATGTATATACGGTTGAGAGAGTACTGGGTATTCTGAGACATATCATTTCATGGTATCATATCGCATTGCATTTCATCACATCCTTCATTCTTGATGATTATGTGTTTTATTTGGTGGTTGAAAAGTATTTGATGTTTGATTACCTCTATTTGATGAAATTTGACTGGTAAGTGTAATATAGACTTGTATAATTAAAGAATTGATTTTTTCTTATATAAACTCCCGTCACTACTTTTTCGTTGTCGGTCAATGAGATATACTGGGTACACGTGGTTTCGTACTCATACTACACTTGTTGCACTCTTTGTGGTGCAGATTCGATTCCGAGTACGAGCACAACTCGTAGAGAAAATTGAGTCCGAGTTGGAGTGTCTTGGAGTTGTGGTGAGTTGCTTGGTTGTTCCGTGGCCCACACCTCCCTCTATATTTTACTTATTTTGTTATTTAGTATTCAGACAGGATATCCCTTATGTTGGATTTGTCATTTTAGTTTTGGACTTGCATCGTATTTTAGAAGCTTTTGTACTTATGACACCAATTCTTGGGTGGTATTATTTTTAGCTTTCCGCATTTCGTACTTATAAAGAGTTTTTTGTTGGAGATTTTCACTTAGTGTTTTACCTTTTTCTCATTATTTAGTTAAAATTGGTAAAATATGTTGGGTTAGCTTACCTATTGGATGGGAACATAGGTGCCATCGCGACTTGTGAATTTGGGTCGTGACAAATTTGGTATCACAACCCTAGGTTCATAAGTATCACGAGTACAAGAGCAATGCCTAGTAGAGTCTTGCGGATCGGTATGATGACGTCCATATCTATCTTTGAAAGGCTATAGGAAATTTTGGAAAAAAATCTTTTCTTCCATTCATTATCGTGCACACTTGACCTTGTTGAAATTATAATCTTGATATCTCACTCTCTCTAAGATGGCGAGGACTCGTACATCGACAAGTGGTGGTTGAAAGCCTAATTTTGTGCCTGCTTCTGGGAGCACTATCCGAGGTAGAGGCAGGGGACGAGCTCGAGGTAGAGCCCGGGGTACGGGCCGTATTGCCGCACCTGCGGAAGGCCAAGTTCCAAGTGCCAACTGATACCCAGGGTCGTAATAGAACAGTACTTCCTAATGCAGATCTTATTCATGGGGATGTGCAGAATCGCGTAGAGGGGGATGGACCAGCTCAGGCTCCACCCAATGCTATTGCCACCCTAGCGCTTTAAGATACCTTGGCTCGTATGTTAGGACTCCTAGAGGGATGGTTCAGGCAGAAGCTTTGCCTATCACTTCTGATGGCTCACAGACCCGTGTCGGAGGTCAGACTCAAGATTCGATAGTTGCTCCAGATTCTCAGACTCCCAGGACTCATCCAGCTGCTGTTGTAGCTCATCATTTGGATAGTATGGAGTTTCCAGATATTGCATCACATTCATTTGGCGAACATGCCTTTTTATGGCTATTGATGAGCAAAAGATGTTTGGGAGGTTAGACTAATGAATCCTCCAACTTATACTGGTGACTTAACTGAGGATGCATATGAATTTATAGTTAGTTGTCATGAGAGGTTGCATAATCTGGGATTAGTGGAGTCTCATGGAGTTGACTACACCGCGTTTCAGATGACTGGCTCTACCAAGCAGTGGTGGAGGGGTTATATTAGTAGTAGGACAGCTGTATCCCCTCCACTATCCTGGGCTAAGTTTACTCAAGTATTTTTAGCCAAATTTGTTCCACGTAGTGAGAGGAAGCGCAAGAGGGCCGAGTTTGAGGGTTTGAAGCAAGATGGTATGTCAATCGCAGAGTATGAGGGTACATTTCATGTCTTGGCTAGGCATGCTTCGATGATACTTCCCACAGAGGCTAAGAGAGTGAGAAGGTTTGTTAGGGGGCTGATTATTCTGATTCGTCTAGGAGTTTCTCAAGTTGCTGCTTCTGGTGTTCCTTCCAGAAAGTGGTTGATGCTGCTAAGGAGTTGGAGATGATTCGACGTGACGGATCTGAGCAGCGTGAGGGCAAGAGGACTCGTTATTCAGGTGATTATCGTGGTGCTCCGCGCCTAGGAGTCGAGGTTACTTAGGTAGAGGTTATCACTCTCAGTCCAGCAGACCCACTCATGCTGATATACCAGGCTGGTTACGCTAGGCATAGTTCTTCGAGCTCAGTGCATACTTCACAGGGTTCAGCTTCTCGACCTGTAGTTCGTGGAGGGCATTCTGGTCATTCAGGTTCCTCTCATCAGCCTACGTCTCGTAGGGGTTGTTTTGAGTGTGGTGATATGGGACACTTTGTGAGAGACTGCCCTAGAACCAGACGAGGTGGCTTACATCATGGTTCTCAGGCTTCGACTTTCAGGTCTGCACAACCTCCATCTAGGGGTGGTGCACAGAGTGGTAGGGGTGGTTCTCATTCAGGTAGAGGCGGTTCTCCTTTTATTCGAGGTGGTGGTCGTGGAGGTTCACAATCCGAGGGTGGTCATTCTCACTGTTATGCTTTTCTGGGTAGGCTAGAAGCTGAGGCTTCGAATGCTGTTATCACAGGTATTATTCTGATGTGTCATCGATCGACTACGGTATTATTTGATCCAGACTCTACTTATTCTTATGTGTCAACATATTTTGCTTTGAGTCAAGATATATTATGTGAGTCTCTTGATTTGCCGATACATATTTCTACTCCTGTCGGGGATTCTGTAGTGGTAGACCGAGTGTATCGATTATATATTGTTACCTTGATGGGATATGACACTTATGCGGATTTAAAGGTCTTAGATATGGTAGATTTTGATGTGATTCTTGGTATGGATTGATTATCTTCTTATCACGCAATTTTAAATTGCCATGCCAAGACAATTACTTTAGCTATGCCTGGAATTCCTATAGTAGAATGGAGAGGTTCTCTTAATCACCCTCCTAGGGGTGTGATATAATTTCTTAAGGCTCACCAGTTGGTAGAGAGAGGATGTTTGTCTTACTTGGCACACATTCGATATACTAGTGTTGAGACTCCTATGCTTGATTCTATTCCAGTGGTGAGTGAATTTGAGGTATTTCCGACGGATTTGCCAAGTCTTCCACCAGATCGTGATATTGATTTTTGTATTGATGTGGAGCCAGACACTCAGCCTATTTCAATTCCTCCTTATCGTATGACACCGGCTGAATTTCAAGAGTTGAAGGAGCAGTTGTAGGATTTGTTGAGCAAGGGTTTTATTAGACTGAGTGTATCTCCTTGGGGTGATCCGGTGTTATTTGTGAAGAAGAAAGATGGATCTATGCGTATGTGTATTGACTAACGGCAGCTGAACAAGGTAACCATCATAAATAAGTACATGATGCCTCGTATTGATGATTTATTTGATCAGTTGCAGGGTGCTTCAGTTTTCTTCAAGATTGAATTGAGATCTGGCAAGGTTAGGGCGGAGGATATCCCTAAGACATCTTTTCAAACACGTTATGTCCATTACGAGTTTTTGGTAATGTCTTTCGGATTGACTAACACCCCTGCAACTTTTATGGACTTAATGAATGGAGTGTTCAGACCATATTTGGATTCCTTTGTTATTGTCTTCATAGATGATATATTGATATACTCACGCAGTAAGGAGGAACACGAGCATCATTTGAGGATTGTGCTTGGAATTCTAAAGGAGAAGAAGCTTTATGCAAAGTTTTCAAAGTGTGAGTTTCGGCTTAGTTCAGTAGCATTCTAAGGATATGTAGTGTCCAATGAGGGTATTATGGTGGATCCCAAGAATATTAAGGCAGTTAGAGATGGGGTCAGACCTGCTTCAGTTATTGAGATTCAGAATTTCTTAGGCCTTGCAGGTTATTATCGACGGTTTGTAAAAGGTTTCTCATCTATTGCATCTCCATTAACTAGATTGACACAGAAGGAGGTAACTTTCCAGTGGTATGACGAGTGTGAGGTTAGTTTCCAAAAGCTCAAGACTTTATTGACTATTGCTCCGATTTTGACCCTACCAGTGGAGAGAGAGGGTTTTGTTATATATTGTGATGATTCTCGAATAGGTCTTAGTTGTGTATTTATGCATAAAGGAAAGGTGATAGCTTATGATTCGAGGCAGTTGGAGGTTCATGAGAAGAACTACCCTATTCATGATTTAGAGTTGGCGGCTGTTGTGTTTGCATTAAAAATTTGGAGACATTATCTTTATGGTGTGCATTGTGAGGTGTTCACGGATCATCGCAGTCTCTAGTATATATTCAATCATAGGGATCTCAATTTGAGGCAGCGAAGATGGTTGGAGTTGCTCAAGGACTATGACATGACTATTCTTTATCATTCAGGCAAGGCAAATGTGGTAGCAGATGCCTTGAGTCGGAAAGCGGTAAGTATGGGTAGTCTATCCATGTTACGTGTTGGTGAGCGTCTTTTAGCTAGGGATGTCCAATCCTTGGCCAATAGCTTTTTGAGATTTGATATTTCAGAATCTAGTAAGGTGTTGCCTTATATAAAGGCTAGGTCATCCTTGTTGGAGCAGATTCGGGCTGAACAATTTGATGATGGTGATTTATGTAAGATTAGAGATAAGGTGTTAATAGGAGAATCCAAGGCTGCAATTCTTGATAGTGAGGGAGTTTTGAGGATTAAAGTCATATCTGTGTTCCTCGTACAGGTGATTTGACTAGATTGATCATGGAGGAGGCCCATAGTTCGAGGTACTCTATTCATCCAGGGGCTACTAAGATGTATCGTGACTTGAAGCAACATTACTAGTGGTGACATATGAAGAGGGACATAGTAGATTTTCTATCTCAGTGTTTGAATTGTCAGCAAATGAAGTATGAACACAAAAGTCTGGAGGTGTAACCCAGATGATACCCATACCTGAGTGGAACTGGGAGAGTATTTTTATGGACTTTGTGGTAGGGTTGCCACGTACATTTGGTAAGTTTGATGCTATATGGGTCATTGTGGATCGATTGACCAAGTCTGCACACTTTGTACCAGTTCAGACTACCTATAATTTAGAGAAGTTAGCCAAGCTCTATGTTCGAGAGATAGTTCGTCTGCATGGGGTTCCTATTTCTATTATTTCAGATCGTGGCACTCAATTTACATCTCATTTCTGGCAGTGGTCACTCGGATGGATCTTAGTATAGACTTTCACGCTCAGACTGACGGTCAGTCTGAACGAACTATTCAGGTTCTTGAGGACATGTTACGGGCGTGTGTGATCAACTTTGGTGGTCATTGGGATCAGTTCTTGCCATTAGCGGAGTTTTCTTACAATAATATTTACCATTCGAGTATTGAGATTGCCATTTCAGGCTTTGTATTGTAGGATATGTCGATATCCAATTGGTTGGTTTGATGCATTTGAGGTTAGACCGTCGGGTACAGATTTGTTGAGGGAGTCCTTGGACAAGGTCAAGTTGATCTAAGATAGACTTCTCATGTCTCAAAGTAGGCGAAAGAGATATGCAGATAAGAAGGTTCGTGATTTGGAGTTTATGGTTGGAGAGAGGGTTCTATTGAAGGTTTCATCCATTAAGGGTGTGATGAGATATGGAATGAAGGGCAAGTTGAGCCCAAGGTATATTGGTCCTTTCGAGATTATGGAGCGTATTGGTGAGGTGGTGTATCATTTGGCTTAGCCACCTGGTTTGTCAGGTATCCATCCTGTATTTCATATTTTCTATGCTGAAGAAGTATCATCAGGGTGGTGCTCATGTGATTCAATGGGATTCAGTGTTACTTGATCAGAATTTTAATTTTGAGGAGGAGCCAGTTACCATTTTGGATAGGCAAGTTCGAAAAGTTGAGGTCGAAACAGATTGCTTCAGTAAAGGTTCAATGGAATCATCGTCCAGTGGAGGAGGCTACATGGGAGACTGAGTCAGACATGAGGAGTAAATATCCTCAGCTTTTTGAGTGTTCAGGTTAGTTCTTTTCTTTTTCCGTTCAAGGACGAACGTTTGGTTAAGTGGTAGGTGATGTAACGACCCGCTAGGTCGTTTTGAGAACTAGGACTATTTTGAATCCTTCCGAAAAATTAAAAGGGCTATTTAAAACTATTTGATAACTATGTGTATCTAGTTGATGATTTTTTGTTAAATGAGTATTGTAGTTGAATAGTTAGTGGGTCACATCCATATAGTTAATTTTCTTTATCACTTGACCCATATAAATAAATAGTGGGGTTTAACATTTTAATTCATAATTATATTTTTTTAAGTAAGAAATTAAGAAGGAGAAAGAAATAACAATATACAAAAACTACCTGCGGCAGGCACGACCTAGGAGAAACAATCTTCATGTGAGAATTTTAACCCTCAATCCAGTGAATATATATTTAAATTCTTAGGTATATGAATGAGGTGATGCATTGATCTTATCTTAGGAATATAATATTATAGTATGGGTATGTCTTTGTGGGTGCTGCTCACGTTGTATTGTTAGTCAAAAATTGAGCAAATTGTTTGATGGTATAGATATTGGCAGGTGGCATTAATTATCTTTGTTATTATTGAAGGCATAGGCAATTAATAGTAATTGTTCGATTGTTGTTGAAAAGGATTTGGGAAGCCAAATTTGGTGCACTTGTTTTTAATTAATAAAAACAATGGTGGGGGAAAAGATCATGAGCCAATCATAGGCAATTATGCCTGCCAATGATTGGCATTTGTATGTAATTCTTTGAGATTTGACATATTACAGAATGACCTATCAATGGTCATGTGCGGTGCTTATGCTTGTCTGCAGGTAGGTTATTATGTTGACCTACTTAAGCTCATTATCAAATAAGGATTTATATTTAATATATTGAGATAGGTAATTAATTATTAGGTGTATATTATATGATTAAACATTGAATTGTAGTATATTAGAAGAGATTAAGGTTCAGCTCTTGACTTGAAATTTAGCAAATATGATAATTTTGGCATATAAATTATATCAATATTTGGAGCTTGATTACAGATATGAGTGAGTTTTAGGGTCTATTATAGACATGTAATAATTTGAGTGTCTACAAGCTCGCTTACTTACGAATATTGCATAATTGGTAGATTGGGAACGTTTCGAAGCTTTGCGAAAAGCAAAGGAAAAATCGTGAAGATTCGTGGCACGAGTTCGGCATTTAAGGTATGTTAAAACTTTCAGACTTGTTGAAGGACGTTTTCCTAATTAAAGATTAAAAAATTAAATAGACAAAGGGGTAAGGGCAAAAGATGGGGGGTCTCGTATCAATGGTGTGATGGGCATTGGTACGAGTACCGGTGTTATAAAGTGAAAGTTATTACTATAGAATGTGGATTGAAATTTGAGCATGCCAAAGCATATGGGCATTAGCTGATATATTATTGACTTGAATTCCTTGTGTGATTGTATTTTCTTTATTACACCCGTATAGTTATGATAATTGAGGTGGTTATGTATTATGTTGATATTTGACTGGTTGAGGTGTATCATCATCCCCTTATTTGAGATAATATTGTTCACATGAGATTGAGTATAAGTTGGAAACGTGGAGATAATCTGTGTTGAGGATGGTGAGATATAAAGATTACAATTTGGGCACGTGGAGATCGTCCGTGCGGAAATTGTTTGATTTTATGATAGTGCATTGAGATCGTCCGCACAAAAACGTG
Source organism: Solanum sitiens (assembly GCA_016801875.1). Taxonomy (NCBI): domain Eukaryota; kingdom Viridiplantae; phylum Streptophyta; class Magnoliopsida; order Solanales; family Solanaceae; genus Solanum; species Solanum sitiens. The sequence goes on along the minus strand of JABWTJ010000405.1, from coordinate 152,265 downwards.
GAGATCGTCCGTGTCGGTTTATGGACCTCGCGATTCCCCCATGGGACATTAACTCTTGATGTATTTCCGAGGAGTACTATATATATACGGTTGAGAGAGTATTTGTATTCTGAGACAAATCATTTCATGGTATCATATCGCATTGCATTTCATCACATCCTTCATTCTTGATGATTATGTGTTTTATTTGGTGGTTGGAAAGTATTTGATGTTTAATTACCTTTATTTGATGAAATTTGACTGGTAAGTGTAATATAGACTTGTATAATTAAAGAATTCATTTTTTCTTATATAAACTCCCGTCACTACTTTTTCGTTGTCGGTCAATGAGATATACTGGGTACACGTGGTTTAGTACTCATACTACACTTGTTGCACTCTTTTTGGTGCAAATTCGATTTCGAGTATGAGCACATCTCGTGGAGAAAATTGAGTCCGAGTTGGAGTGTCTTGAAGTTGTGGTGAGCTGCTTGATTGTTCTATGGCTCACACCTCCCTCCATCTTTTACTTATTCTATTGTTTAGCATTCAGACAGGATATCTCTTATGTTGGATTTGTCATTTTAGTTTCAAACTTTCATCGTATTGTAGAAGCTTTTGTACTTATGACACCAATTCTTGGGTGGTATTATTTTTAGCTTTCCGCAGTTCGTACTTATAAAGAGCTTTTTGTTGGAGATTTTCTCTTAGTGTTTTACCTTTTTCTCATTATTTAGTTAAAATTGGTAAAATATGTTGGGTTGGCTTACCTATTGGTTGGTAACATAGGTGTCATCACGACTTGTGAATTTGGGTTGTGACACATAGAAAATTTGTGATCGTGTTCAAATCCAAGGGTGACTTAGTGTTTTGGATTTTCTTTGAATCTCTTTCCACATTCCAGACTTAGACTAGTTCTTAGTTTGAGTTCATTAGTTAGGATTATTTCCTTTCTTATTTAAACATTGTTTCGTTGCTTAGATATTTTGTTACATTGACTTTCAGGTTCTAAGTTATATCTTCTGTATTATTAGTTAGTTTTTTAGAATATTGCTGGAGTTTTATGAGAACTTCCTTAACTTAATTATTTAACCTGCTTCCGTAGTTTAAATGCTTAAGTTTTTCTTTAGTTTTGATTCTCCCACCGGAGGGTTTAGTATGTGTGTCACTTTGTATCATATATTTTAGAACTACTTCATTATTAATTTTGTTAAAAACTTTTTACCATATATTTTAGGACTACTTATTAAGTTTTATAATATTCTTACCATATCATTTTGTATTTCTCCTTCCATACACTTTGGCACTCCTTAATTTCTTATTTCTCCTAATACTACTTACCATGTGTTTTATGTTCTTTAGTTATTAATAGTTCTAATATTTCTTGTCATTTTTTAAAAGAATTAAAAAAAAATTGTCATTTATTTTAAGGTTTCTTAGTTATTAATTGTTCTAATATTTCTTTACTAGGAATTTCCATATTCTTCATAGAAGTAAAAATAAAATACAATCTAAGAATGTGAAAAAATAACAACTTTATGAAATCGTACTAAAATGTAGAAATTAGTAAGACAAAATACCACTTATCATATATTTTATGTTCTTTAGTTATTAATAATTCTAATATTTATTGTCATTTTAAAAAAAAATTAGAAGATATATATTTTTTGCCATATATTTTAAGGTTTCTTAGTTATTAATTGTTCTAATATATCAAGCCCTATATTTTTAGCGTCTTAGTTATTAATTGTTCTAATATCTCTTAGAATAGTGTGTGTTGTTGCCTTATCTAAAAGACATATATATCATCATGCTTGATTTTGAATCTAACTAATGACTGGGAAACTTTCAAATTCTTCATAAAAATAAAAAATAGAATATTAAAATGTAAAAAACCAACAACTTTATGAAATCGTACTAAAATGTAGAAATTAGTAAGACATAATATTGTAACAAAAGCATTTAGGAAGAACAAAATAGTTGCAAACATAAGAGAACAAACAATTATTCTTATAAATATATCCTCACTTACATGACAAGTTCTTCAATCAATACTCTCATAAAAATATTCATCTTTGAAATAAGCAATATTTGGGAGGCTTCAAAGTCATCAGCTTTATATGTAAACTTTGTCTCAATATTATCATATTTATTTGAGGGAGTTTCTTCTTCCCCTTAATTCAGAAAAGACAAGTGTGCCGCCATATTATTATCTTTTGTTTTGAGAGGAGTTTGATAAAGTTTCACAAAATGATCAGGCGCACGACATTCACGTGCCTAATGACCTTTCATATCATATCGGTGATAAATATAGATTCTACCATAATGACGATAACTATTTTGTTCTATACCACATCCTCATTCACGTCAACGGTTAGTATAATTATTTTGTCTTGATTCACACTAATTATGTGCGGCTATAACATTTGCTTCAGCGAATGGAGCAGAACAAGTAGGACGAGCTTCATGATTTTTCATCAATAAAGAATTATTCTGCTCAGCCATAAATAGCTGACACGTAATTAATTCAGAATATTTCTTAAACTCCTTTTCACTAACTCCTTTTCACTGTATTATTGTTTTGATAACAAATTTGAATTGTGAAAAGTGGAAAAGTTTTCTCAAGTCATCATTAGTGATAGTATCTCCACATAATATTAATATGGAACTTACTTTATGAATAGCACAATTATACTCTATTAGAATTTTAAATTTTTGAAATCGAAGATTTATCTACTCATATCGAGCTTTTGGTATCACCGTAAGTTTTAGGCGGTCATATTGATCCTTCAAATTAATCCATATTTCAAGAGGGTCTTTCACAGTTAAATATTCAATTTTAGGCCCTCATGGAGATAATGTCGGAGAAAAATAGCAGAATTATACTCCATTAGAATTTTAAAATCTTGAAATCGAAGATTTATCCACTCATATCGAGCTTTTGGTAACACTGTAAGTTTTAGGCGTTCATATATATCCTACAAATTAATCCATATTTCAAGAGGGTCTTTCACAGTTAAATATTCAGTTTTAGTCCCTAATGACCTTCGTTTTATCCTGACTTGATACTTTATTTATTTTTGTTTAATAATATCACCAAGAATTTTAGCGTCATGGTGAATTTCAGCATCAAAGACACAGAACAAATATTTTTTTCGGTAATATCTTCGATAAACACTAGAAGAAAAGAGATGAGTTAGAAGTAATAAGTTTAATTAATACTAAATTTCTCAAGCAGGTTAGTTGAAAGAAAATTGTATACGTACTAAAACTAATGTAACTCAGTAAATAATAATAGAGTTAGATATACCAAATAAACATCACCAGGTTAGTTTAACTAAAAAAACTAATAAATAAATAAATAAGAACTAACATGTAACTAAAAATACGTAAGGTATATGTTTATTATACCTGAAATATTAAATTTTATGCCGATAATTTGTTACGAAATATTAGCTAAATAAAAAAAGGAGAAAACGAAGAATAGAAAAAAGGGAGAAAGTGACGGAATATATAGACAACTAGGAAGTAATTGCCCATGCAAGCACCTACCTAATAGCGTAAGCTAATACTATTTTATCTCATTTGATTGATTCTGATACAAAATTGCAGAAAACAGTTTAATACATGTAAACATCACATCAGATGATCATCACATGATGAAATTATAAGATAACAACATAATAGATTTTTTAATATCCAATCAACACAAGGGTACATCAATTTGATGAGGAACAATTTGAACATCTTCCAAAAGAAGAAGTCATTGCGAGGAAAAAAAATGAACATAAAAGTAATTCAATAATAAGAAAGTAAAATAATATAAGCAAAGTAGAATAGACTAACAAAACAACAGATCTATTTGGTCTAGATACTCATGAAATGAAAATATTAGTGTGAGGTGACAAATCATAACGACACTCTTTTCCAGCATAGTAAAAGGGGATAAAGTAGTTCAATAACATGTTGCAGTTTTCATGAGCATTTCTAAGTTTTTCCAATGTTTCCACAAAATCAGTTGACAAATCATTTCTCTAAGAACTGATTCAGCCTTACTATTTACATGAGATTTCACTATGTTTCCACAAAATCAATTGACTGATCATTTCTCTAAGAACCGATCCAGCCTTACTATTTACATGAGATTTCACTCATTGTATTATCTCTAAGCACCAGTCATCTCTCACTATTTACATGAGATTTCACTTACTTCATGTCATTTTAAGCCTTAGGTAGTTGTTCATCCTGTAACTTTTTCTTGATTTATAGTTTTGTTAATGCTTACTATTCTATTATGCTTCGTACTCTACTTTCTATCTTATATAGGGTGTATTACTTAGTGTGAAGATTAGTAGGTTAATCTCTTATTTTGTAATCGACTTTTACTTTTACTTGTTGAAGAATAGTGAAATTGGTTTTGAAAAGTCTTCTTGAGAACAGGTCGTAGTTTTTCTCCCTTGAGCAAGGAGGTTCCACGTAAAGTGATTGTCATATTTACTTTATGTAAATTTTTCTTTATTTACTGCGCAATAGTATTGTGAGGACCCGGTCCCATCTAAGTAAGTGGACGCATACAATCCAACAGGTGGTATCAGAGCTCTCAATTTTCAAATTGATTAACACCAAGAAAAGGAAGATCCCAAAGGAATGGCTGCTCCACCGAATCTTGATGAAGGACAATCATCTACCAGAACACCTCGATTCAATGGACAATACTATGGTTGGTGGAATAATCGAATGCAGACTACATCAATGCAGAAGACTCTGAGTTGTGGGATGTCGTTCTTGATGGAACATACATTCCCTTGAAACAAGTGAAAGATGAAGCGGTTACTACTTATGTAGTCAAAACCAGAAAAGAGTACAATGACGCTAACATAAAAAAATCAAAAAGAAGTTCAAGGCTAAAAAGATTCTAGTATGAGGCATTGGGGCTGATGAGTACAACAGAATCTGCAAAGGAAATATGGGATTGTCTTAAAATTGCACATGAAGGAACTAAAAGGGTGAAGTAGTCAAAGGTTGATATGTTCACTACTCAATATGAAAACTTTGTGATGAAGGAAGGAGAGATCATTTTTGAGATGAACTCTCGCTTCACTGCCATCACTAATGAGCTCAGAGGCCTGGGAGAACCCATTCCAATGTGTAAGCAAGTCCGCAAAATTCTTAAAGTTCTTCCAAAAACTTGGGAATGCAAGGTAGATGCAATTACTGAGGTTAAAGATCTGATGATACTGCAAATGGATAAGATAATAGGAAACTTGCAGACATATGAGCTAAATATGAAGCAGGGAACAACAGGAAAGGAAGGAAAGAAGGAGAAGACCATTGCACTGAAATTATCTCAAAGTGATATGACTGAGGAGGAGGATGAGATGGCGTATGTAACAAAGAGGTTTCAAAAGATCATTAAAAAGCATGGAGGTTTTCAAAAGAAAGCATCAACCAGTAGAACGGCAACGACAAATGATCTATGTCATAAGTGCGGTAAGCTTGGTCACTTTATGATAGACTGTCCCAGCCAAAAGCAGGAGTCTCATGAAGCCAGATATCGGAAGAAGGACCTGGTCGCAGACAACTTCCGGAGGAAGGCTCATGCTGATCAGTTAGTCAAAAAGGCCTTCGCTTTCCGGGGAGATGATTCAAGTGAGTCAGAGGGAGATGATGAAGATCTTGAGGATGTCTCAATGATGTCTATTGAAGATGATGAGAGTGTCTTCAACTCAATATTGTCCTTGATGGCAAAATCTGATGATGAAAAAGACACACATGAGGTAACTCTCTTTGAACTAAAAGATGATGTAGATAATCTTCCAGCTGAAAATTTGAGGAAACTTGATGTCTTAATGATTGATTCTGTGGATAAACGCTCTACTGAAAACTTAATGTTGAATGAAAAATTAAGTTTGTGTGAGAATGAAAATGCAGTCCTTCTAGCACAAGTTTCTGAAATGAGTGCTAGAATAAGGGTATTGGAATCTAACAATAGAATTGTTGAAGAAGAGCCTATCACCTCAGAAAAAGATAAAAGAAACTTAGTATTTTTGAGGAATATTTGGAGGATAAGCTTAAACTTTCTGAATTTAAGTTAGCTTCTTCTCTTGAAAGAAATTATCAGCCAAGAAAGGATCTTAGAAGGATCAAAGAAGAGTTAAGTCACTCTCTAAAATGGATTGAATTTTCCAAGATTCTCTCTAACCTGTCTCAGCAAGGTTTTAATAGGAAGAAATGGTTGGGTTGAAGACAAATAGAACCACCATATAGTCCTCATTGCATATATGTGTCTATGGCTGATAATTTCTTATGTACCCATTGTGGACGTAATGGACACTTGAAAGAGAAGTGTGATAAACTGAAGAAGGCTAAAGAAAGGACTATGAAATTTGTCAGATCTGATAACAATCAAACAAACAAGGAATGGGGACCTGGTCCTTGTGCTGAATGTGTCAGACATGACAGAAATGTGAAAAAAACACGGATGGGACCTTGTACTCTCTACTATTTCAATAAGAACACCTTACCTCCTTGGACAGGACAGTTTCTTGTTAAGCCTTTTGACAGTTACTGGGAACTTCGTCTGAAGTGGGTTCCTAAAACTAACAAGTAAATCTTATGCAGAAGAGAGGAATGAGTCAGTTCTTGTACATGGATAGCGGATGCTCCAGACACATGATGGTGACACTTGTAACTTCCTCTCTTTGCAAGCACACCAAGGTGGTGGTCTGTCTTTTTGTGGTGGAAAGAAAGGGTCTATTCTTGGAACGGGAAGAATAGGAAAGTCTGATAGTAACTCAATCAACAATGTACACTATGTGGAGGGGCTTAAGTACAATCTTCTAAGCATATCTAAGATCTATGATAAAGGAAATGAGGTTAAGTTCATGGCCGACAAGTTCTTAGTCACAAATTTTACGACAAGGAAAGTGGTGATGTCTGCTACAAGGATCAAAAACATGTATGTAGCTTATCTAGAGTCCATTGAAGGAGATAATTTGTCATGTCTAAGTGCTCAAACTGATGATGTTGATCTTTGGCACAGACTTCTATATCATGTAAGTTCTACTTTGCGGAATAAACTTGTTGCAGGGGACCTGGTCTGCGGGTTACCCAAGCTAAAATTCACAAATGATAGAATCTGCAATGCATGTGCAAGGGGCAAACAAACTAAATCATCATTCAAGGCCACGAAAAGAGTCAGCACATCCAAACCACTTGAATTTCTTCATATGGATTTGTGTGGACCTATCATAGTGTTGAGAAGAGGGGGTAACAAATTTATTCTTGTTGTTGTTGATGATTTTTAGAGGTATACATGGACCATATTTGTTAGAACGAAGAACGAGAAAGTCGGACATCTGATGATCTTCTTCAAATCCATTCAATCAAAGCTAAACTGCAAGATCGGAAGCATCAGATCTCATCATGGTACAGAGTTTGAAAACTCTCACATAAAGGGTTTTGTGCTGAGCATGGAATAAATCACTACTTTTCAACAACCAGAACTCCCTAGCAAAGTGGAGTGGTAGAGAGAAAGAACAGAAATTTAGTGGAGATTACCAGGACCATGTTGATTGACTCACAGCTTGCCAGGAATTTCTGGGCTGAGGTAGTCAACACAATATGCTATGTGACCAACAGGTGTGTCATCGATCTCTGATCAAGAAGACCCCTTATGAGCTGTTAAATGATAATAAAAAAACCTTCAATTGCACATCTCAAACCTTTTGGTTGTAAATCTTTGTTCTAAACAACGAAAAGGATGATCTAAGAAAGTTTGATGCTAGAAGTGACGTAGGTGCCTTCATGGGATATTCTTCCACAAGCAAGGCATACAGGGTGTTCAACAAAAGGACTCTCTGTGTGGAATAAAGTATGCATGTCAAGTTTGATGAGCTCAGGACAAAGGGTGATGACATGGACGATCATGAAGTTGAGGAGCTGACAGCTGATAAAGAAGAGAAGCAGGGAGATGAAAAGAATGTTGAACTCACACAAGGGCCTGGTCCTCCTGCTATATCTCAAAAAATTGGATCTCAATCTCCTGCTGGAATTGAAGGTGATTCTGATGCTGACAGAGAAGAGGAGATAACCAGAAAGTCGGTTGGAAACATCAATCCTATCATCTGTTAGACAATCTCATCTCCTCATTAAATTCAGGTATTCTAACTAGATCAACGTTATGAAACATGGTTGCATATTCGACGTTTATATCGTCTATCGAACCAAAAAATATCAAAGAAGCTCCGTAAGATCCTGATTGGGTAGTGTCCATGCAAGAAGAGCTCCATCCGTTTGAACGAAGCAAAATGTGGCACCTGGTCCCCAGACCAATCGACATAACTATCATAGGGACTCGATGGATATTCAAAAACAAGCATGATGAGCATGGGACTATTACTAAAAATAAGTCGAGGCTGGTAGTGCAAGGGTACAATAAAGAGGAAGGAATTGATTATGATGCATCTACTTGTACAATAAACTATCTCTTGTGAGGATGGGTATGAATATGTGCACACGAGTATAATGCGTTATATATTGATTAACTAAATCACAATATAAAAAAGTTATATCTAATATATCTTCTCAATCTTTCTTCAGTGGAGCATCCTGAAACTCTGTTAGGAGTTTAGTGCTTCAAGATGTTTTGATGATCTCCTCACAAGTGCAGGGACCTGGGCCTCTGCAGAGTATGAAACTCGCCCCAGTTGTCGAAAGTACTGGACAATTGTAAAAGTTGTCTGCGTCATGAAGGTTGGTGAAGCGCAGAGTACTTCACCAATTAGGAACGACTAGGTTGTTTATTTGATGGATAATAACCTTTCATGTTATATATATCAAACATCAAACAACAACATGATTCATTCATTCAAAAAGGGAAAATTCTTCAAGCTTCAAGAACAGCAAGGGAACCGGTTGAAGTGCATTTATTGCTTTTTGTGTTTGTTGTATTGTACTTGCTTGTAATTGTTCTTAAATTGCAGGATTCGTTTCAGCTGTGATAGAAACGTTTCAACATTGGGTGAATCTTTGTAAGGGCTTGGGTTACGGGTAACTTAGGCTTTTACTTCAAGTCTATATTTATCAGGTAGGATTAGTATAGAGAGCAGTGTTGTATTTGCTCATGCTCAGCTAAGTGATAGGGTGTATTACTTAGTGTGGAGATTAGTAGGTTAATCTCTTATTTTGTGACTGACTTTTACTTTTGTTTGTTGAAGAATAGTGAAAGTGGTTTTGAAAAGTCTTGTTGAGAGCAGGTCATTTTCATCCCTTGAGCAAGGAAGTTTCCACATAAAGTGATTGTGAGGACCCGGTCCCATTTAAGTAAGTGGATGCATACATTCCAAAGAGAAAACAACAGAATTCTAATCATAGAGAATGCATCCACCAACATTTCAAAGAGTCTGAGTTGTATGACTAAAAACTAAAAGAGATCCTTTTCGTCAAGAAAAAAACTCATTTATTTAATAATAAAAAATCCCATGTTAGTTACCTAGCCAAACCTCAGTTGTTCGTCGGGAAAATTGAAGAGTATGGGCAGGCTCCTTCATTATGATCCCACTTAAATACTTTCCCCGACTTCGAGTGAGAGCAAGTTCAAACCATCACTATAATTTTACTATTGATTCCCCAACCCATAAAATGAATATTACTCAAATATTAGCAATAATTTGAATTTTAGATGTTAGTAGATTAATTCTACTAGTATTTATAAATCTTACTATTGTTTAGCGGCTACGTATAGGTTCTATTGTCAAAGACACTTTGATTCTATCATAACAATACGCAATACCAAAAATATTGTAGATTCACTCGACATTAAAAAGCAAAAATGGATACATGAAATAATTGACAAACTTTAGAAAAGAAAGAAAAGTGTACCTGTCAATTCTCACCAAAACATTTTCGGATAACACAAGAGCAACTGAAATATCTCTAAACGATGAGCCCTGTTCACACAAAACAGATTTGGGAAATTATAAGTAACAAAAAATCATGAATGAGTAAAGCTTTAAAATATGAAAAAGTAAGAGTTCTGTAATATTTTTGAGCAACTCGTATGCGCCATTTAAGACATACAATAATGTGTAGTTATTAGGTCCACCTTCAAACCCTAACATCAACCATAAAGAAATGAACATGAATAAACAGATAATCAAATCTTCAATCTAAAATTTAAAAGCTCTTCAACCACTATCCACTGTGATTACTGCATAAGTGAAATACACCAAAAATATTTAGATTCTGATTAATAAATAGCAAAACACAATCGACAACAACAACACAAACAGAGAAAGAGGTAAAAGACTATTGTAACTTGTCAATATTATGCATTTGTAATACAATCCTAATAGCCTACATTAATCCATCAGATTAACAAATAAGTATACTTGTTATTATTCAAGCTATTAGTGCCATGGAAGAGTAGAAAGCTATAGGTTCTACAAAAAAAAATGTGTGCTACGTGTCATCTGCTTGGGTGCAGTAATAGGACACGTAGCTTAATGCATATCGACTTTATTGGTTTAAATGACCCACGTGCCCTTATTTTTTAATTTTATGACACTAAACAAACATGTTGAAATAGAGTTTTTCTACTATAGTAGAAATAAATAGAAAGAGTAATAAAATGAAGGAAAATAATAGTCTTCTTTACTATTTTTTTTGTGCAAGGGTATTGCCCTTTTTATAGGAAAAATACATCCTTGAAGAATATATATATATATATATATATATATATATATATATATATATATATATATATATATATATATATACACACTATCATAAAAGCACGAACTCCCTAACATTAATGTTAAATTACTATAGTACTCCCAACTTATATTTATATTCACTATATTATATTATATGCAGATTCCTTTTCACATTGATGGGTAGTGACTTTTTCGAAAGGTTGTGTCTTTTTTTTATAGAATTGTGACTTTTTCGATGAGTTGTGACATTTTCGAAAAGTTGTGAGTTTTCTGAAGTATTGTGACTAATCTGAAAATACGTGATAAGTACCTTTTCATACTATCCTTTATTGTCTATAAATAGAGGGGGGTGCTCACACTTTAAGTTTTTTATTTTTTACTTAAAACAAGAAAGATTGTGACAGTTATTCGATTATGCAATTACAATATTTCATTTTGTGGGTAAATAAAATAGATCAATGAAAATTGATGAAAAAGGGAGAATAAAATAACTCAAGTTCAAAGGAGAAAAGTATCGTGATAATTAATATATGCACATATTTTCATACCCATAAAAATATACTTTTGCAACAGCTCTTCCTTGACAAGAAGTTCGATGATTTTCCTTGCACAAACAACAACCTAGTGCTCAAAATTTGAAAAGTCTCGAACTGTTGGAGAAAAAGTAATTTGATCATTGACTTGTTTGGAGAATCCAAACGACATTTAACAAGTACTCTTTCATTTTCAATTTGTACTTTTATTTTTATTAAGATTTATATAGATGTTCTTTTTTTCCTTGGGGTGAGGACACATCATTAAGACTACAAAGTTAAAAGACACTTTTATATATTCTACAAATGATCCTTAAATTAAAAGTATTCTTTATTTTCTAAAATTTTATATCAAACAAAAACTAGACCAATCTATATCTATCTTATTCTTTTCTATACTACCTTAAAAGAATGAATTAATAACGTAAATGTTAAATTATTAGAATACCCCAAACTTAAAACACCAAATTAAGTATATCTTCTATATTTTATATTGTATTATATTTATTTATGTGTATTATATTTTATAATATTAAAGGCAGACAACTTTTCACATTGAAGGGTTGTGACATTTTCGAAGAGTTATAACTTTTGTTATGAGTTGTGACTTTTTTGAAGGGTTATGACTTTTCTATAGGGTTGCGACTTTTTTGAAGAGTTGTGACTATTTCGAAGGGTTGCAACTCTGAAGAGTTGTGACTTTTTCTAAGAATTGCGAATTTTACGAAGAGTTATGTCTTTTCCAATGAGTTTTGACCTTTCTGAAGAGTTGTTATTTTTCTTGTTCTTAAAATAGTAATAGTAATAACAACAACAACAACAACAACAACAACAATAATAATAATAATAATAATAATAATAATTATATATATATATATATATATAATAGGAGCGATGATAACGCCTACGTGTCAGCACAAAAATAAATAAATTAAATAATAAAAATTATTTACAAATTCATAAAAAGAAAAAAAAAACACTATTGAGTTTAAATTTTTAATTTTTAAAAAAATTATAACTTTCCACTAAACACGGCTGAATTCAATTTTTTAATTTTTGAAAAATTGTTATAAAACTATAGAATAATAAGAAGAAGAAAATAGAGAGAATAGAAGACTAATTATTTCTCTTTAGGGATGATTTTACAATGAAGAGGAGCCCTCTATTTATAGGGGAAATTTAACTTGATCCCCAAGTAGGACTCTCAACCATATCCTAAAATGACTCCACGTGATAGACATTCACTATAATACAAATACTTTATAGCACTCCCCCTGAATGTCTAATTCATAGATGAGGTTCCTCGTCAAAAACCTTAAAAAAACTTTATGAAAAGAAAAATGTCTAATTATGTGGAGTCCTTTTAGGATTTGGTTAAGAATCCTACTTGGGGACCAAGTTAGATTTCCCCTATAAATTAAGGGTTTTCATTCATTGTAAATAATTTCTATGAATCTTGAATATACTTCAACATGAATAAGAAGTCTTTTCTCTTCTCCCTACTTTATTCTTCTCCTAAATTCATATAGTTTCATAACACGTTATCAGCACGATTTTTCTATTCTTAAAGTATTATGAAGAAGATGGAAAAAGTGCAAAAGAGATCTTGCATAAGTTATGCAATAAGGTTTTTATATCTTCAAGGTATGATTTATCTTTATGTTATAATTATTTATGTGACAGATCTGGAAGTACCATCTAAGTAAGTATTTAAAGAGACTTGTCGACATTCTATACATTTAATTTTAACCGATTGGAAAGAGAATTACTTAATTTATTTTAATAATTAAATAAGCACAATTTAGTAAGAGGTATGTTTTCAACCTTTATATGATGTATGTGATCTATAAAGCTATATCTATTAACTATTAATATTGATTATAATAAATCAATAATCTCAATTTTGAGTGTAATTATAATGTACGATCATATTGATGATCATCATGATAAAATTACGATTGTTTTGAAGGCTTGAGTTTGAGCCTCATTGTTGGTAAGACGGTGGATTTAAGTTCTATCGCACCAAAAGCATAAGACGATGGATTCATGTCCAATCGCACCAAGAGGGTAAAACATCATGAGTCTTGATGCTCTGTGATGAAAGATGTTGGATTCAAGTCCCTCATTGATTTATGGCATAAGACGTTGGGTTTGAGTCTGAATGCACCATACTGATTATATAAATGATGACTAAGGCAAATAATGAGTTTTTGATAAAAATTAGTCATGAAATATATCTCGTTGAAGCAAATTCATTCTCCGAAGTGAATGTAACAGTGCATAAATGTCTAAAATAAGACAATTGATTAAATGATGCACATGAATATGAATGAGGTACTAAGTTATCAAAATTTGATGTACTTAGATGATTGTGTTCTATTCATGAAGAATGAGTGCTTTTGACAAATGGTAAAAATACAGATCCATTCTTTAATTGTAGATGTGATATCACCAAGATTGTCTCTGGGCAGACATATGTTAAAGAAAAGTTTCATACTTTATCTTTTGACTTTTATTCGATAGTAATTAGTGCAATTGAGGCACATTCTAATAGAAATTACGATACTATCTTACTTTTCCTTGATTGTATGGGACATCATGAGTCTATAATGATGAGGTGAATTATATATAATTTGAATAGACATCCATTAAAGAACTTAAAGATTCTTTTAAATGGTGAATTTTCTTGTACTGCTTGTTAGCAAGGCAAGTTAATGGTGAGACCATCATAAACGAAAGTTGAGATTGAATCTCCTGCGTTCTAGGAACGTATACAGATCTGTGGACCTATTTATCAACCTAGTGGATTGTTTAGATACTTAATGGTCATAATAGATGTTTCTTCTAGATGGTCTCATGTGCATATTGTTATCTCGCAACTTGATGTTTGCAAAAGTATTTATATAAATAATATGATTTTCTGATAATCAGATTAGTCTATTCAGTGATGAGATCACGACTAACTTTTAGAAGAGGTAGAGTAATTGAGAAAAATAAATATGAAATTTACTCTCGGAGTATTAAAGTTGAAATTTTCTCATATAATAGTAACAAAATAAGAAATTTACTATAGCAAAAGACACATGACATAGTAATATGAAGTTTACTAATACTAAAAATTTTATTAGTTGGCATGAATATCTTGGTCATCCCAAAGATGTGTATATTGAATAATAGACATACATTGAAGAACTACAAGATTCTTCGATAATTCTTTTTTTTGCTCGTTCTCATGTAAGTTGATTGGATCAACTAAAGTTGAGACTAAATTTCTAAATTCTGAAAAGTATAAAAAGGTGAATATGGGCCCGTTCACCTATCATGTGATACAATAAAGCGATGCATCTATAAAATAATCATATGTGCATTTGTTGTCAACTTGCAGTTTGACATTTGCAAAATTGTTTGTGCAAGATAATTGAGCTAAAAGCACAACTTTCAGAATATGAAATCAAGATAATTCATCTTGATAATATTGATAAATATATGAGATGATGTGACATTAAATGTCTCACATAGTGAATCATTGCTTATGAAAATAAAGTTTCATGTGTTGATCTGAAATATGATATTACATACAAATGTTATTGTATCAATCAAACCAATAAGTTATGATCAATTTTTCTGTTAATTGGTTTATGATCAGGGACCAAATAGTTTTCATCTGATAATTTTGATGTTCAATATATGATTAATGAATACACTATGATGCACAAAGATAGATTCTCTAAAAGATTGAGATATGTGTTAGTTTGTCTAACATAATGGGGAGATTAGAAGCAACACAAAAGTTGTAAATACTCCTATTGAATGTTCCTTAAGGATAGAGTCTACGACATGCATCAAGCATGATAGATTAATCAAGTCTAAATAAAATAATCCTTGAAAAAGGGGGAGGATCAAAGGTTCCAAATTACCATAATAAGGAGACAATGTGTTGTTGAAAAGCCTACGACATAACACTTTATGAAACCTCATGAGAGGGGTAGCTACCTAAAAATAATGAAGTGATGAGATCTCAATAAGTTATGTAGTATTGAGAATCGATACAAAATGATATATCGTTGACGATATCTTTGATACAATAGCGCGCAATATTATAAAAGATTATGAGGATATGAATTCAACGTCTATTAAAGCATGCTGATGTAGAAATAATTATCAAGTGAAAAGTGGAATGGTGCATCTTGGTAAGCGTAAAGCTTATTTGACTTGCAATCTAGGCACTAAAAGATGTCATACATCTAATATTGAATGTTGTCACTTGACAAAATTGATATGAAAATATCCATGGGTTCAAAATCTAAAACATATACAAGTTTTTGGAAAACTTATTTATCGTCCTCATAAGGATTAAATTGATTCAAAATGCATAGAGCATATACAAGTATTATTATGCAAGTTGATGACTAGAATTGAAACTCTTGAAGAGTTTTCAAAAGGCAATAAATTATTTGCTTAAAGAAGTAGAAGTAAGGAACTTGCAGAAATATTTGACCCTGAAGTGAATATTCATCAAAGGAGAAATAAGGAAACATATTTCGTCAAAGTTTTTCTACACTAATGAGCTCCCAAGAATGGTGATATCAACATGCAAGAGGTCTATTCAAGTAATACTATAGTTGATTTATTCACCATGTCTCTACCAACTACAACTTTCAAAAAGCTGGTGCACAAGCTTGGAAAACAGAGATTCTAGTCTCTGAATAGATGTTGTCATTAGGGGGAGTTAATATGTGATATACTCTTTTTCCCTCACAAGGTTTTGTCCCATTGGGTTTTCCTTGTAAGGTTTTTAATGAGGCATCCATAATGCGTATTATTAGATATGTGTACTCTTTTTTCTTCACTAGATTTTTTTTCCACTGAATTTTATCTAGTAAGATTTTAACGAGGCACATAATCTACAGGGGGAGTGTTATAAATAATTTGCATTATAGTAAATATCTAATTATGTGGATTCCTTTTAGGATATGGTTAGGAATCCTACTTGGGGACCAAGTTAGATTTCTCCTATAAATTAAGGGTTTTCATTCATTGTAAATAAGTTCTATGAATCTTGAATATACTTCAACATGAATACGAAGTCTTTTCTCTTCTCCCTACTTTATTCTTCTCCTAAATTCATATAGTTTCATAACAAAAATGAATAACTTCCCACATTTTCTAAATATATAAAAATTATGTATTACGTACACAATTTCAAATTTTAACACTTCATTTTTTTAAAAAATATTTATAAATGACCATTTAATATATAATAATTATAGGATTATTTCTAAATGGAGTTATATATATATATATATATATATATATATATATGAGAGGTGATAACGCCTATGTGTCGGCAAAAAAAAAAAACAGATTTTTAAAATAAAAAAATATTAATTAAAAATATAAAAGGTATTTTTTTTTAAAACACGGTTGAGTTCCCTTTTTTAATTTTTAAAAAGAACTTTTAAATTTTTTTTTAGCTAAACCGTCAATTAGTAGTTAATCAGAGAAATGGGATATATTTTTTTCATTCATTTTTTAAATTTATTTATACATATCTAAATAACAAAACATTTTTAAAAAAACATAACTGAAAAACAATTTTTAAAGACTGTTTACATTCAAAACTGATTTGATACTTTTTTAATTCATTTTTTAATTTTATCTATATATATCTAAATAACAAAACATTTAAAAAAAAAACATAACTGAAAACAATTTTAAAAAATGTTTACGTTCAAAACTGATTTGATACTTTTTAAAATAATAATAATAATAATAACAATAATAATATAATAATAATAATATTATTATTATTATTAATAATAATAATAATAATAATAATAATAATAATTTGAATGTAGTTGTTCCTAATTAAAGGCTAACCGCCTATCTTTTTAAAAACAATAAACAGTGGGGAAAAATTTAAATTTTTTATAAATGTTACGTATTATTTTTTAAATCTATATATATATATTTATTTATTCTCTATACATAATAGGAGCAGAAAGACGCCACATGTCAATACCATAATTATTTTTTATTTTTATTTTTAAAATTGATATCTTTAGTTGATTTAAATAAATTCAATTTTAAAAACAAAGAACACTATAAAATATTGTTATAAATTCAATTTCAAAAAAAAAATAACAATATAAAATAACTTTTTAAAAAAAAGTTTGACTTGGAATTCTCAATTATAAAAATAAATAACAATATAAAACTTTTTTTTAATAAAAAAACATATTGCAACCTAACGTTAAAATAACTTTAAAGCATATTTAAGCAACATAAAAAATTGTAAATAAAATATAAAATATTATTATAAAAATAGGAAAACATAAGAACACATACGTTGCTACAGAATTTCTAAAGATACCTAATTATCTATTATTTTTAACTTTTTTTTTGTTTAAAAAAAAACTTCAATTGTAAATAATAAATAATTATCCCTAAAATTTCTCACCACTTACTTAACTTTCGGATAAAGATCCGGTCAAGTAATATTATGTCAAGTAATCAGTAATGTTCAATAACCTTATAGATTCATGACATGTGTACTATAGAATAATTTATGGTTGAGATTCATTTAAATTATTTTCTTATTATAAATAAAAACAATAAAATCATCAATTATTTTTATTTTTAAAACTATCAAATAAAATATAATCATAAATTATTTTTGTTTTTTAAAACTATCAAATAAAACAATTAAGTGTATCCTACCTAATATTTTCATGAAAAAAAATAAGACAAGCGGCAATATGCGGACTTCCCGACTTTTTCACATGTGAAACCTTGTACTTGTATTGAATTTTTCAAATTAATACTAATTTTGAAGAATCCGACACTTTTGAAGAATCTGATTAAATATATTTTTATAATTATTTGAAACACCTCCAAATAAGTTTATTTTTTTAAAAAAATGTTATCATGTTCTTTAGTTGAATTTCTATTTATAACTCAATTGTATTTTTAAGTTTGATCTATTTTTGGAGATTGCTTCAGAATTTCGAGAAAGCAGGTGTGAAATTACTCCCAAAGAAGTTTGGCGGGTAAAAAGTCAGGAAGTTCGCTTATTCCCGTCAAGCTAAAAAAAATTTTTTGAAAATATTAGTTTGGGCACACTTAATTGTTGTATTTGATAGTTTTAAAAAATAAAAAAGTTGACAACTTTATTATTTTTATTAACATAATGAGTATATAATTTAAATAAATCTCAACTATATATTATTTTATAGACACATGTCATGAATCTATAAGGTCATTGAATATTACTTGACCTAAATATTACTTGACCAGATCTTTATCCTTAACTTTCTATCCAAAAAAACCTCAACCGTATTAAATCATTAAATTTAAATAGCACAGTCTTTTCTTTAGTTTTTCTATGAAAGAAATGCATCTCAATAAAGGAAATTCAAAACAATAAAAATCCTTACCGTGAAATTCATGAAAAGGTATATTATTTTATTTTATGCATATTTCCTCTTCTTTTTTTCTATTTTATGTGGTTTACATTATCAATAATTGTACTTTATTTTGGAAATTCTAGATGTTGAAGATGATCAATTGAGAAAGTTAGGATCAAGCCATTTTAGTCATGAATATATGTAGTTAAAGAAAGAGAAACACTTTTAAAACTATATAAGATAACTATGTATTTTAATTTTTTTCATCTTATATTTTGTTTCAAAATCATATTGTGTTGGATGTATTTACATTTAATTTATGATTTTTTATTTACTGCATTTCATGTTTATAATTTTTAATCTTAATTTTTTGACATGCAGATAATGATAAAACTATAATGAAAATATTGAATTGAAAGATTTGAAGTATTTGAATTTTTAGATATTATATTTTTCAAAGAAAAATAATTATTAACTTAATTAAAACTAGAAAGTCATGATTCTAAAATTCTAAATAAACTCTTACTATTTCACGAATTTATCTTTTATGTTAACAATATATGTAACTATATTTGATTTTGAATTACATGTAAATGAAGATAATAGTACTATCTCTCAATATGTAATATAAATGAAATTTAACATATATTTGCTTGCATTCAAAAATGAACGCAAGGAAATATTTAAATGTAGAGTGTGTTTGGTATGAAGGAAAACATTTTCTGGAAAATGTTTTTCAATTTTCTCATTTTGGTTGGGACAAAATCTTGGAAAATGTTTTTCAAATCAACTCATTTTCCTCAAAATTAAGGAAAATGACTTCCCTTAAAAAATTAAGGAAAACATTTTCCAAACTCTCCTCCAATTTCAAATTACATTTTTTTTTTGGGAAAAACGTCAATTTAAAAAAAATATTTTCAATTTCAAATTTTTATTTTTTCATCCAATCCCTGCCCCCCCCCCCCTCCAACCAACCAACCACCGGCCAGCCCCCTCAACCCCACCTCCTCCCCAAAAAATTAATTTTGCTTTTTAAAAATATTTTCGACATCAAATTTTTATTTTTAAACTCCTCCCCCCCTCCCCCCTCCAGCCACCCACCCAGCTCCAACCCCCCAAAAAATTAATTTTG
>JABWTJ010000405.1:0-127500 GCA_016801875.1 Solanum sitiens | reverse complement strand
AATTTTACTGGTAATAAGAATCTATTTTAGTAACTATCGAGCTAATTACAGCCCAATAATCTTTAGCAAAAATTACTCTTTTTATTGATTATAACTTAAAAAAAGATTTTATTGCTCTCATTGATAGTGGAGGTGATTTAAATTACATTCAAGAAGAATTAATTCCGTCAAGATATTTTAAGAAGACTACACATAGTCTTCGTAATGCTAGTGGTCATGAAATGGATATTGAATATAAAATTCCTAAAGCATATATATGTACAAATAATATATGTATGCCTGAAAACTTTGTTTTAATAAAAAATATTTCTAACGAAATCATTCTAGGAATGCATTTTTTCTGGCATATATATTCTATAACTTTATGAAATGAGATTGGACTAACTGGTACTTTCGAATATCTTAACCATTTTTCGAGTTCGTTAATGAGGTTAAAGATATGATCTCTTTAAAAAATAAACAAATTGATTTTCTTAAAAATGAGAATTGTAGTCTTACCATTGAAGAGACTTTACAAAATTCTAAAATTCAAGGAAATATTGAGATTTTAAAGAATCAATTCTCTCTACAAATATGTGGAGACCACCCAAATGTGTTTTGGGAAAGGAAGAGACATGTGTTGAGTCTTCCTTATGAAGAAGAACTTTTTGAAGATAATATTTCCACTAAGGCAAGACCATGCCAAATGAATTCGTATTATCTAAATTTATGTAAAAAAGAGATTGATACTCTTCTTCAAAAGTGTTTCATAAGACCCTCAAAATCTCCATGGTCTTGTACTGCTTTTTATGTTAATAAACAAGCAGAACAAGAGAGAGGAGTACCCAGACTTGTCATAAATTATAAACCATTAAATAAAGTTTTAAAGTGGATCAGATATCCTATTCCCAATAAAAAAGATTTATTGGATGGACTTCATGAAGCTATCATGTTTTTAAAATTTTGATTTAAAATCAGGTTATTGGCAAATTCAAATTCATGAAGAAGATAAATATAAGACAACCTTTAACGTCCCAATGGGACAATATGAATGAAATGTTATGCCTTTTGGATTAAAAAATGCTCCTTCAAAATTTTAAAAAATTATGAATGATATTTTTAACCTCTTAGAAATTTTGGCATCGTATATATGATGATATTTTGGTACTTTCAAAAATCATAGAAATTCATATTAAACATCTTGATCTATTTAAGAAAATTATTATTCAAAATGGTTTGGTTATATGTAGACAAAAAATGCATATTTTCCAAACAAATGTTAGATTCTTAGGTCATAATATTGAAAAGGGAAAAACCATTTCCATCCAAAGAGAAATAGAATTTGCATCAAAATTCCCTGATGTTATTACTGATAAAACTCAACCCTGATGTTATTACTGATAAAACTCAACTCTAACGATTCTTGAGAAGTTTAAATTATATCTCTCCTTTTATAAGAGATCTGGCTAAAGACACAACTATACTATATGATATACTTAGAAAAAATCTTAAAGCTTGGACTGATAATCATACTAAAGAAGTCAAAAACATTAAGACAAAGGTTAATAACCTACCATGCCTCACTTTAGCCAATCCGAATGTGCAGAAGATAGTGGAAACAAATGCCTCTGATATTGGCTACGGGGGAATTTTAAAACAAATCTCTCCTAATGAAAAACAAGAATACCTTATACAGTTCTATTCTGGAAAATGGAATAATAGTCATAAAAATTATGGTACTATAGCTAAAGAAATTTTGGCTATAGTTAAAAGTGTTTTAAAATTGCAAGGAGATTTATATAATAAAAAATTTATCATAAAAACTGATTGTCAAGCAGCGAAACTCATCTTTAATAAAGATGTAAAACATGATGTTTCAAAACAATTGTTTGCAAGATGACAAGCTTTGTTAGGACAAATTTAATTTTGAAATACATTATAAAAAGAGAACAGATAATAGTCTTCCCGATTTTCTTACCAGAGATATGTAAGTTAATAAATTTTTGTTTATTAATAATAGGAGTGATGCGGCCATCTGGAAATTCTTCCTCTAATAGAGGAAGAGGAAGAGGAAGAGGAAGAGGAAAAGCATCCATGGGAAGAAATAATATCTTGGCCCAAAAAGGAAACCAGAAGCTAATAGCTTCAAACATTGTAGGAGCATATACAAGCACATCGGAAATTAACACTGAACATCCGATGTAAAAAGAATTCATAAATTTTATACAATTCAAAAAAACTCATGATAATAACCCACCATCCTATTCTTCAGCCGTAACTGACGAAGGAAATGAAAATATTGAAGTATATGATAAAAATGAGAAAGATGAAGTAATACTTCTTCTTGAGTCCATAGATTTACAATGGAAAGACAATCCATTGTAAATAATGACCAGGTATTTTGATACAGCATCATATGCGGTTTCAACTTACAAATACAAAATGCATTCTGAGATACTACTCTCGTCTCTTGGGTCAGCTGAATTTCAGCACTTTTACCCAACCAATACTTAAAAGGTTTATAAATTTTCAAAATTCATTATAAAAAAGATAGCACGATGAAAGAAAGGGAATACACCCATCCAGAATAAAAAATTGCAGTCAAGTTTAATTACTGGAATTATATTGAGAGCTTTAATAAAGCCTTGTTATATGAAATTATTAGAAAACATTCATGGTTTATTAAAATATCTCTCATGTTTATAAACAACATATACCAAATTGGTTTTGCCAATGGTGGGTTTTATTTGGTCCATCTATAAATATACTGCCGGAGGAATACAAAAAATTTATGCTGAATGGTTTGACGTATCACCCAAATTGATAAAATTATAAAAAGATGATACCTTTCCATTGATGTATTTTTTCATAGAATTCTCTATTTCGTGGATAATGAAATGGACAATCGAAGTCCAGATAAATGAAAAAGGATATTCTTGCTTAAGTAGGAAATTGGATACAAAATTTTGGAGTAAATGAATCCAGAAGGATGTTAAAGGGAAAATCCATGAACAGGAGATTATGAACTCCATTAAAGACTCTATCGAGATCAACAAGCGTCAATCAGAAGTTATACAAGGCCTAGATGATATATGTCCTTTCAAGCAAATAACCAGAATGCTGCATATGAAGAAAGGGGCCATCTCAAAACCGGAACTTCTTGCATCATACATGTAAGAAGTCAAAAAAGATCTAATAAAAAATATGGGCATGGAATTTCCGGATAATATATCTATGGACCTCAAATGAAGAAGAAGACACATGTATAGCAGGAGAATCCCAAAGCGTTCATAGCACAGAAGAGATGGACATTGAAATATTTCTTCAACAGTTCAGGAATAAGATGGAAGAATCTTCTAGTTCAGACATGCTAAACGGAAAGGAGACTAGAAAAGACTAGTTGATAAGACACTAACTTTTATAAAAGTTAAGATAATTGCAAGCTTTTATAAAGTTTAGGACCCCAATGTCGGTCCAATAATATAACATGACATTAGCACTTATGTCATAAAATTTAGACTTTTCTTCAGATCCTTTCTATATAGGCATCTCTTAGTAGAAGGTAGAGGGCAGACTTCGGCCAACCTCTCTTGTATTACTACTCTTGTATTTCCACTACCATATAAATAAAATTGTTGTTGTTTCTACTTAGAAGAAGTATTGCGGAGAGTCTTCTCTAATTAAGGTATCATTTTTATCTCTTTTACTGTTAATTTAAACGTTTTTAATATTTAAAAAGCCTAAATGATAGGCTAAATACTTTGTGTTGGACTAGAAACAACTTGAACTATTACGACATGGTATGTAAAGGACTGTTCCGATGTATCTAATGTCAAAGTAATGTTGTCCAGGGATGGGAAGATCTTGGCTTAGTCTGTGTTCCTGGTAAGGCTCATGTTAGCTATAAATAATGCCTTGTTTGAGTCGTGTTAGAACCGTAAAAGTTCTTTCCATCATTAGACTTCATGAACTGTAAACGAACTTGTATTTACATCGAAGGGGTCCTTAATAAAAATGGTATCAGATCCATGGTGGTGATACGGATATGTGGTGTTAGTCTGACGCATTTTTATTAATATGAATATTATGAAGAAACATACTACTGTTAAAAATAGTAGAAAAGAGGAATATAATATGCCTCAACAACTAGACCTTCTAAATAAATGGACAATTCCTAAAATTCAACCCAAGGTTATATACCAAATGTGTACTTTTGAAAAAAAAAAAGGATTAAAACAAATTGTTAAAACCACAGAAGAAACTATTACCGTGAATTTTAATCATGGTACTTTTAGATTATTATTTGAAAGTGATTTTGCTCCTTATAGAAAAAATTATAGATTCATTCATATTGGTTTAGTACAAGTTGCTTTTAAGACCCTCACTCTAAGAGGACTACCAGAGAGCTTTATAGCAGCCCTGAGGGATGACAGAAATCAGAATTGGAAAAAATCCCTTATAGGGACTGTTCAAGCTAGTTTGGCTTATGGACCTGTCTAATTTAATGCCTATCCTATTTTTTATTATTATTATTATCATCATCATCATCATCATTTAAATTCTATGTGAGTGGTGTCCTTGCATCTCCGAACACACGCGCGCGCGCACACTAAAATTTATTAGTTATTAATTTTTCTAATATTTCTTGTCATATATTTTTAAGGCTCCTTGTTTATTAATTATTCTTATATTTTTTGTCACATATTTTTAATGCTACTTAAACATTAATTAGAATTCTAATATTTTAATGATACTGAACTTTCGTTATTCTAGTATTTCTTGTCATATATTTTTCTCTTACTATATTTTATTTTGGACTCCTTTATACCAATAATATTACATCAAATTAGTTGATTAATTAAAATTACATGAATTATTTTTTATTATTTACCTTGTCAAACACTTTTGAACTTATTTTAAGTTATTTTTATTTTATTTCAATTATTTTTTATATTTATTAAAAACTTTAAAAATTAAAAATTGTTTCAAAAATAAATTTGACCAACTCTTAATCCAATACAAAAACTCTTTAAGACTCCATAAGGTCTAGAAGCACTTATTTAATGTTGTGAGCTCTCTTCCATCAAGGAAAGTAGATTTGCACAACCCCTATAAATAGAACCCAACATCAGCAGCGCAGAACCAAAACAAACAATTCCATTTCACTCAAACAAATATGAAGGAAGTTGGAAAAGATTAATATTGCAAAAATCTCCGATGAATTTCAGGCGGAGGAGAACCATAGCTTGGACGACGGTGAAGAATATTTTGAATTCTCCTTAGCCTGTGAGAATTCGGATAACTCAATTGCAAAATTCATCTATGATACTCCGACTAAATTCCAGCAGCTAATTTTCTCTCTTTTCAATCGAGATCTATTGCTAAGCGATTCGAATTTGAATGATGTTGATAAATCAATTCCGCTGAAAAAATTATATCTAGAAAAAAATGAATCATTGGATGAGACGATACCTGCAGGAAGTTACTTTATGAGGAAGCCGAAAATAAGCGAGCTATCACCACGAAAATGCAACAAAAGTAAATCAACTGGATTTGGGCCGAGGATCCGAGATCTGTTATGGCGGAGTAATAGTGAAGGCAGTTTTGTATTTCTCACAAGAAAAGCGAAATCAAAAACTTCCAGTGAGGTGGTGAAGACGGTCGGATAATTATTGAAGAAAACGAAAACCAGCGGAGGAGAGAAGGGTTTACCGACAGCTACGAACATGACTCATAGAGTTTTTTGATATTGGTATGGATAGAAGTTATCGGCAATTCTAACATGCAAACGCAAATGCTTCTAGCATACATTCATATAGAGTTTGAGTTTTTTACATGCAAATGCAAATGCTTCTAGCATACATTGATATAGAGTTTGAGTTTTTTACATGCAAATGCTTCTAGCATACATTGTTATAGAGTCTTTTTTTTTTTGTTCTAGTATAGGATTTTATCACCAACCATTTCTAAATTGATGTTGCTTATTTACTTCCCAATTCTAAAATTAAACACACACACACACACACACACACACACACACACATATATATATATATATAAAAAAATTAGGTCAATAACTAAGAATTTGCTCGTACAATCTTCAAAAAATTTAAAATGAATTTTTTATATTTGTAGACTACAAAGAAGTATAAATTAAAATTTATATATTTGTAAACTAGCCACATTTAGGGGGAGGGGGGGGACCATGTTAGGGTTTTGACCCTAATTTTCTTTATCTCATTTGAAGTTTTATTTTTTCCTTAAAAGAAAAGTCAAAATATTATTATAAATGCTTGAACTTTTTTCTGAAAGAAAAATATAATTTTCTTTCATATTTGGTTTAATTTTTTAGAGGAAAAGTTTGGAGATTTTTTAATTGAAGATCTCTATTCTCGTAACTTAATACCATAGAATCTGCAATGTAGTTGTTTAAAGACTTTTATAGGAGAGATTTTCTCTACAATTTTTTGTGTTTTTTTAGTTTTTTTTTTTTAAAAATATAGATCGATTGATCATATTATATAATAATATATGTTTCTTTTAGTATAGTTTATATGTCGTCTAATTTATTGTCATATAATTTGCATTCATAAGATTCCGCACGACATCCTAATTACTTTTGAACCCAACTATGAAGTATAAATGAAAAAATTGTATATTTGTAAACTAGCCACATTGGGGGTAAAGGGGAGATAACACGTTTCCTAACAAAGGTGACTCCGTATAGATACTCGAATCTGAATCCTCTTGACTAAGGATGGGTGTGCATTTTGTTTTTCATTTTGATTTTATACTATTCAATTTGGATTTTCGATTTTTGATTTTGAAGAAGTGTAACCCAATCCGAACTAAAATAAATTTTGTTTATATTTTATGTTTGAACGTCAATAATAGATATACTTTGAAGTATTGTATTTTACGTTTTTACATGTGATTTATATTAAAAAGTAAATTTAATAAATTCAAGTTGCAAATATAACTTTGTTATGTTTCTAATTACTGACATAACCAAACCAAAAGACAAAAATCAAACCAAACAAAATTTATTCTGATTCGGATTGAGTTACACTTTTCAAAATCAAATCAAAAAAACTAAATTGAATAGTACAAAATCAAATCGAAAAACAAAATACACACCTCTAATTAAAAGCAAGTGAAATAGTCTAATCACTTTTTTTTCTTCTTCAATTAGGAGCTAATAATACAAGCAAATAAAAATTCAAGATTGAAAGTAAAAAATATACTACCCTTAGTTAATATCAAGATTCAAAAATCAAGAGAGAGATATTGATTAGAAGTAAAAAAAAAAAAAAATACTGCTCCCTACTATTTTCTCATGCAAGAGTTTATCTGTAGTTTTTTTTTTTTTTTGGAAACTTATAAAGAAGGCTAGTCTAAATTATATTAATAACCCATTCTAAATTGCACTTCAGTACTATCATGTTATCATAAATCAACACAAGTTTTGAGATTGTTCGTGATAGTTAAGTTAGCATCATACAAAATGGAGAATCTGGTTTGAAGGTCAATCACACGTAGTAATATTATTTGAGTTCGGAGTGAAAAAGGTAAGAAGATTGAGCAATGTTTTAAAAAAGTAAACAGAAACTGAGGATCAAACCAAAAGATAATATTTGTATGAAAGGATGGATGCCGTTAAGTGATATGTTGTACGGCTCATGTTTGGGTAAAACTTATCCGTACCGGGTGTTTACATCAATCCAATACGTGCATGCCATGTGTTTAAATTTATAGTTCATTTTACTTAACTTTAATTAAGTACCATGTGTTTTACTTCATTAAATCACATAATAGTGAAAATTACATTAGTTTGGTAATATTATTTGAGTTCGGAGTGAAAAAGGTAAAAAGATTGAGCAATGTTTTAAAAAAGTAAACAGAAACTGAGGATCAAACCAAAAGATAATATTTGTATGAAAGGATGGATGCCGTTAAGTGATATGTTGTACGTCTCATGTTTGGGTAAAATTTATCCGTACCGGGTGTTTACATCAATCCAATACGTGCATGCCATGTGTTTAAATTTATAGTTCATTTTACTTAACTTTAATTAAGTACCATGTGTTTTACTTCATTAAATCACATAATAGTGAAAATTACATTAGTTTGGTGTAAACACTCGGTGCGGACAAATTTTTCCCCTCATGTTGACATAGTCTTGTAAAGTTCATGTCAAAATGAGCCTTACAAGGCTCATGCTGGTATCAGGCTTACAACATAAAAAAAGGAACATTTTTTTAAAAAAACAATAATGTTTCTTCAACATTATTTATTCGATTTTGAATAAAAAGGCACTTTTTTTAAAAAAAAACATTAATATTTCTTCTCCATTATTTATTCGATTTTGTTCATGTATTTCCGTGTTTATTCAAATCGTTAAGAACCCGATAATATGATAACAAAAAAAATATTGTAAGCCGGATGTCACCATGTCAACATGAGCCTTGTAAAGCTCATTTTGACATGAACCTTACAAGGTTATCTCAACACATAAGCCTTATACTCAAATATTTTTGTATTCTAAAAAGATTTACTCAATTTTTTTCCCTTTTGGCTCTGAAATTTAGATTATCCTATTTTACTTAATAATACACTACTCTCTAATTCACACTTATAAAATTTTTTGTATATCTAATATAGAGGTGTTCCTTCCGAGTTGTTATATGAGAAATGTTGCAGTATGCATGGGTGAAGTAACGTGGGTGTGTAGTGAAAGAGAGATCTGTCTAATTAATAATATTATATGTCTTTTGCTAAACACTATAAAAGAAAGTAATTTTATGTTAAAGAAAAGTGTATTCATAATTGCTTGAGTTTGAACTCTTTAAGTAGTAAATAGTTATTTGAGTCATGCATTATAATTGAATTATCGTATCATGGAGAAAATAAATTAAGAGTTCTACTGTTGGACTGATAAAAGTTATAACAATTTGAATCACCTTAACGGAAAGTATATCAATAAAATCACTTTATACTTTTTAGGTTATTTTTTTTTAAAAAAAAAAATCTACTCAAACTCAGTTTGATTGAAAGTATGTTAGTGAAATCACTTTTTACTTTTTAGGTTATTTTTTAAAAAACAAAAATGTCTGCTCACACTAAGAACATCATTATTTATAAAAACGAATGGAGCATATGTATATTAAATTTGTGATCACGTCGAGTGCAAGTATATATTTCTTGAAAAATGCATGCATTGTATCTAGTTCATGAGTAACCAATCAACTCATGCTTTTATTTTACATTTATTTAGAAAGTTTTTCCTCTTTGAAAGGAGAAAAGTTGAAAAAAAAAAACTAAAAATCATGAGTGGGTTGTTGCATATTGAATGTGTATTAGTTTGTGAATTGAGATTAGTGTTAAGATATGACATCTGGGCCTAACTCAACCCCAAAAGCTAGATCACTAGGGGAGGTTTGTCCAAGTTCATATAAAGAGATCAAATTTTCATTTCTCTATCGATGTGAGACATCTTAACACAACTGGAGCGTGAATATTTTTAAATAGGGGCCCATCATCGGTGAACAATAAATTGTGATGAGCGTGACTCTGATATCATGTTAAGATATGACACCTGAGCCTAACTCAACCCAAAAGCTAGCTCACGAAGAGAAGTTTATCCAAGTCCATATAAAGAGATCAAATTCTCACCCCTCTATCGATGTGGGACATCTTAACAATTATCCATACTAAAAAGGTGGAAATTAAGAAAAGGAAAGCAGACATAATAAATATAAGGGAAATTTTCACATATAGCCACTTAAAAATAGCCTAATTACTCTCCATAACTATAGTTTGTTAATTACAATTCGTATCTACATCTTATATAGAGGAGAGAGGCGAGTGAGACTGGGAGAGAGAGGGGAGAGGTGAGAGAGGGGGAAAAGAGTGGGAGAAAAGTGAATTGTATATGTATATCAGTTAGATAATTATATATTATACATATGTATTTGTATATATGGCAAGCGAGAGTGAGAGAGGGAGGAGACAGGCGAGCGAGAGAGGGAGAGAGGTGAATTGTATATGTATATAATTGTATATTATACATATATATTTGTATATAGGGCAAGCAAGATTGGGAGAGGGAGGAGAGAGGCGAGAGAGATTGGGAGAGGGAGGAGAGAGGAGAGAGGTGAATTGTATATGTACATAGGTTAAATAATTGTATATTATACATATGTATTTGTATATTCTTGCGAATAATACATATACAAACGTGACTAATTATACAAACTCGAAGTCAACCCATGTAATTAATGTAAAATGTTAGTCGCGAGTGGTAATTATAGCAAACTATAAATATGATGACTAATTAAATAGTATAAGTTTGCTTTGTTGCGTACTTTTCCCTAAATATAACAACCATATTGGAAAAACACGTCCTTGAAGATGTGAGCTTTCTACAGGACCATGGACATCAATATATATATATATATATATATATATATATATATATATATATTAGGACAATGAATAACTATTAAGTGTTCTAATATTTTTTGTCATATATTTTTAAGGCTTCTTAATTAGTTATTAATTGTTCTAATATTTCTAGTTATATATTTTCAAGACTCCTTGGTTATTAATTGTTCTAATATTTCTTGTCATATATTTTTATTGTCGCTTAATTATTAATTATTCTTATATTTCTTATGATATATCTTTCTCTTACAATACTTTTTTAAGACTCATATATACCAACCATATTACATCAAATTTGTTGATCGATTAAACAAAATCATATTACATGAAATAAATAAAAGTTTAAAAGAGAAGGAAATCTAATATAAAAAAAGGCAACTTATTACTTAATAGAGCTCTATGACGTAGTCATGACAAAAAACATGGCAAGAAAATCTTTATATAAAAATAAAAAAGGTAAAATTATGAAGAAGTTACCAAAAAAAAATCTTCCTTCATTTTAGATTAATTGAATTATATATATATATATATATATATATATATATATATATATATATTTAAATTAATTTAATTATTCAATTTTCTAAACTATTTTTAAAATATTTTTTCAATTTTATTCTTTATTTATTAGTATTGAAATTAGTTATTAATTATAAATTTGACAATGATCAATAATAATAATAATAAAGTTATATTTAATTTATTTGTTAGATAAATAACCCAACAATTCAATTAATTTCAAATTGAAAAAATATTTAACAACTGTCCAAGTGGATAATAAAACCTCCAGAAATTCTAGAAGCACACATGTAATGGTGTGGGCCCTCAAGTCTCTTTTCCATCAAGGAAAAAGTACACTTGCACAACCCCAATAAATATAACCATGCAGCTATGTGTACTTGGGAGTCGAAGTACAATTTGGTCATTTCAATCACATTTGAGAGAAGGGCGTCTGCCAAACCGTCTAGCTGACTAAAGAAAATTTGGGATATTGATCAATGTTCAAATTGAATGTTGCCTTATATTTTGAAAATTTGTGTTTGTACTTTGTAGTGAAACACAAATAAGTTTAAGGCAATGTTAGAACAAGCCAAAAAGGCTAAGAGCTATAGTCTTAATAGTGGCTCGGTGCACACCGGTGGTGCAAAGACCATTGGAACAATTGCAAGAGAGATGGTAAATTCTAATTCAAACTTTTAAATAAATAAATAGTTGAATCATATATATCGTTATAAATTTCAATTTTTATTAATAGCAAAATGAGTTGAGGCGCAATCCGATTGGACGAAAGGTTTTCAAAAAGATTCATGTCAGAAAGAAAATGAGTCGGAGACGGATGTGTGGGTGGGTCGAACGAACTTTTGTAAGTTATTTAATATGAATAATATATATTAATAGTGAATATATATATATATATATATATATATATATATGTCAATTTATATATTTAATATGCAGTATGTGTTTAATTATTACGTCGCTGAAAAACTAGATAGTTTGATCGAAATGACACCGGAACTGTCCACCCAAATTTGAAAAGAAAAAGTGGTAGGGGGGACACACAAGGTTAGAAGTTATGGTATAGGCTCTCGAAACGATGTGAGACGACTTCAGTCAAACGTAGAAGGTATTGGATCGTCACGTCAAGGCGAGACACTTGACTGTGTTCAGATTTATGCTATGTCGACTCAAATAGAAAAATTTAGCGGCACTAGTAGAGTCGGATAGGAGAAGAGTAGCTGAGCAATAAAACATGAGTAAGACATTTGAGAAAATCAAAGAACAAGTGATTAACCTCGCTCATCGGCCTACTACTTTAGCTCCCAAGGACACCGACGACGACAGTGATGAGGATGGTTATGTAGACCCCACTCTCTAGTTTAGGTCTTTTTTAATTTATGATTTTTTTAAAAACGGTTTTTGGAAGACTTTATAACTCTTTAAATTGCGATTTAGATACTTTTGACTGTTAATTTAAGTTTGTTATTTTATGTTTTGTGTAGCTTGTTTATAATGTGTGCATTTGATTAGGCTGTATTGTATTGAATTTCTAGGTAAGGCGGTAGTTTCGGTTGTCAAAAAAATTACAAAAAAGCGACGGACAGCGTGGTTTTGTTCGTCGCTTTTCTGTATTTTCAAAAAAGTAATTTCCAGAAAAGCGACAGACAAGGTCCTTTAGTCCGTCACAATTCTGGAATTTTCGAAAATAAAATTTCCAGAAAAGCAACGGACTGCGTCGCATTTCAAAAATTAAAGAAAAAAGAGAATTAAAAAAAGTGTGGACACCGTCGCTTCTTTTAAACATTCCTAAAAAAAAACAAAAAGCGATGGACGGGACGCAATTCATCGCTTTTTGAAAAGCGTCAACCCAAAATTCGACGGATATGACTGCGTCACTTTTTCATCGATTTTGACAAAAAAAGCGATGGAGTCCGTCGCTTTTAGCCGTCCTTTTTAGGAAGTTTTTTAATAGTGTTACCAACAAAAAGGAACAAAGGGAAAGAATATCATAATTAAGAAAAATCAGTAATGAAGAAGACAACAAGATGGAAAATCTAGGTACTCCCCCCATTTCAAAAAGAATGAACTCATTTTCTTTTTAGTTTGTTTAAAAAAGAATGACCTCTTTATTTTTTTGGTAACATTTTAATTTCTTTCCACGTGACATGTTTAAGGCCACAAGATTAAGGACAATTTTGTACATTTCAGTAACTTTAATTTAGAACCACAAGATTCAAAAGTCGTCTTTATTTTTTTAAACTTCGTGTCAAGTCAAATCAAATCATTTAATAAAATACAAGAAATTGAAATTGAAAAATATGAAGGCAGGAGAGAAAGAAGAAGAAAATTCACCAAACCAATTAAATATAAATACAAGCGATATGAAGGGGTAGGTTCATCATACAACATTCAAGAGAAATTTAACAGTTGAAAAAATAACCAAGAAAAGTAGGAGAAAATGCAGGGAACGAAAATAGGGGAAGAAAAAAGGGAGGAGGAGGAAAAAGAGAACATAACTGAAACTCTCAATGAGATAATCAAATAAAGAGATCTATCAC
This sequence comes from Solanum sitiens, assembly GCA_016801875.1. NCBI lineage: Eukaryota > Viridiplantae > Streptophyta > Magnoliopsida > Solanales > Solanaceae > Solanum > Solanum sitiens. Next base: position 114,019 of record JABWTJ010000405.1, on the reverse strand, counting down.
CAAGGTATACAAAAGATTTGTGAATGGGAAGAAAGAGCTACAAATTTATTGATAAGGGTAGAAGCACAATGAGTAGTATAACAAAACCACTAATCTGTCAATGATGATAGACAAACTTTTATTCTGGAATATTAGATTAGTTAGTTCACAGAATTCTTTTGAAAGATTAATTGATCTGAAGAAAAGAAACAAATCTACATATATTGTCCTTATTGAATCGTTTAATGGTCCTATGGAAACAGGAACCTAAAGAAGAAAGATCGAAATGACAAATATCGTGGAAAATTGCTCTTCCAAAATTTGGATGTGCAGGATCATGTTGAGGGATATAGACCAACTTGTTGACATCCCTTTGAGAGGGTGCAACGTCGCGATGACTCACCAAAAAATAGGAATTCAACTTATAATGAGTCAAGGGGTAAAAGGGCTTAAAAGGGAGTCGTCACCTAATTTTAGGAAAACTAGAAAACCAATTAGCAAATTAACTTTAAAATGTGTCTATGGAACCAATAGATTCTAGATAAGGGTTCAAGTTATTTTGAAAGAAAGGATTTAGGCATCCTTCGAAATCCACAAGTGTTGATCCCAATTGAATTCATTTTTTTCAAATTGAGAAGGAGATAACAATTATATACAAGTATAACAAACATGCAATATACACGAGTAATATGATAAACCAATAATACAATAATTAGCCTAAGTTTACCTATTGTCAATAATATAAAATAATGAATCGAGAATATAATTCGAACTTAATTTGAATAGCTTTATTGAGAAGCAACTCCGGGTACCTGTAAAGACATTAGTAAATGTGTTAGTAATGACTGAATATGAATAAATCAAATACTAACTTAAAAACAACATTTGTCTTATTAACATGAAAGACCTTGGAAATCGACGGTAACTTCTTCATTGGTCATTATTAACAAGCAAAATATATACATAATTTTTTTCCCGTCTTTTAACATTGGGAAGACCTCCAAAACCGACAGAGAGATTTTCTCATTGGCCAATTTTAAGAAATAAAACTATTTCATAAAGAATAAAATATCTAAAATTAACCTCAAACTAAATGAATAAACATAATAATAGTAATAATGATAATACTAATAACGATAACAACACCAACGGTAACATCAATAACAAGACTACTACTAATAAATAATACAAACTTATGTAAGAAAAAGTAAAACATCAATATAAATGACTTAAAAAACCAACCAATAGAATGACTAAAGAAATAAAATAAACAATAAACAACCAACTCAAAAATAGAGCTTAACTCCAGTGTTGTGGTGGAACTCTAGTTGGTCTGAAAGGTGCTTTTGGTATTGAGTCGGTTTGCTGGAGAAGAAACGGAGCAGCAATGGGGGTGACCTTTGGCTCGTTGGAGCTAATTTATATTGTAAAACCTCGCAACTAGAAAGAACTAGAAAAGAGATTAAAATCTGAAATATTGGTTTTTTTTTGGAAGTGAGTTTTGGTCATTTTCAAACGACCAAAATACTCAGCTCGGGATAAGTTAGGAGTAGTTCAAGATATGGTTGGAAATCCTTTAGAATAATCTTTCCAGCGCCGTCGAGTTTTCACGATTTAGATATCGTATGAGTGACTTATGCCTTTCGGAAGTTGGGTTATCGAATTAAGGAAAGTCCAATCCCGATTTGAGAAGGGCAAAGTTGTCTTTTCCTTACCTAATTTAATTAATTCGTGTTAAGGATATAATTGGGGTAAAAACAAGACTTCATTCAGTTTAGAAGAAAAAAAAGGAGAGAGTTCATGTTAGAGCTTGGAGAAAGGAGAAGAGAAGAAGAAAGAGGGCAAGATTCGCCAAGATCGTCAAACTAACTTGAGGATTTCATCGGTGATCCCTAAAAAGGTATGTGAGTCTTTCATAACGTTGGGTTCGTTCACCCATGTGTCAAGCATGTTTGATTCAGCGTAATTTAATCCTAAAATATTGGATCTTGAATGTTTTTTAATGTTGTTTTTGAAATGCTTTCGTTCTTGAACATATGTGAAGTTTATGAATATCTTGAGGTAGAAAGTATTGTTTCTTGATTTCTTTAGGTTAGATCCTTGTATATATGAATTGGATACATAGATCTAAGGTGAATTTGAGAAAATAAATTGAATCACGATGATCTAAGGTCAGGAAAACGAGATGAGAATTTGATAGGCGTCACCTGGGCAGGGTCAGGCACGGCGCGACCCATCTGCGCTAGAGGGTCTGGGGTGGCGGGCCTGCAGTGCACCTAGATGGAGCCTCAGACCGATGGGTCTGGCGTGGCGCACCCAGGACGCGCCCGAATCGGTGTTTTTCTCCCAGTTTTCGTAGTTCAATTTGATTAAGCCTTTCTAAAGTGTTTTAACACTTTCTAATGATTCTAACTACTCTAAATGACTTCTAATCATATAGAAATCATCTAGCAACATAAATTACAACCTTGAATCCATAACTTCAAATTCAAGGAAAGTTTAGAGCCAAGTCTAAAAGGTTATTAAAGTCCTTTCAAGAAGTCTTTTACAAATGCTTTTAAACTTGTTTTAAGACGTAAAGATCAGGTTGAGTAAAGAGTAAAGATCATAAGAAAACATTCAAGTTTCATAAGTCTTTAAATAATATTTTAAGATCATTTTAAGACTTAAGTTTGAGTTAGTTCAGAGTAAGGTAAAGTATTTTCTTCAAAACAGTATACGGGAACTAAGTATTCCCAAGAAAGTAGAAAATGTTTTCACATTTAAAAGAAGGAAAATTGAGATTTCCAAAGAGCATTTGGCTAGTTTTCAGAAAAGAGTAATAGTTTTCTAAATGAAGCAAGCAGGGAAACTGAGATTTCCAAGATAGTTTTTGAGCTAAGTTTTGAGCACTAATCTCAAATCACAGAAGTAAGTATGTTTTAAAAACATAAGAGCTAATGTAATGGTATTTTGGGAGTAGTATTGAGCACTGATATAGGGGAGAGTTCAGATAACTCCTAGCCCCCATAAACCATGTAGCCACCATGGGTAGAAAAGGGTCATACTTCTTAGATGATTCCTTTAGTACTTTTTAGCATAAACTAGTGGATCCATTAGGCAGTTCAGGTCCTATATCAATGTCAAGATGTAGGACGACTCTGGTAGCGTGAAGCAAAACGTTGTATCATCACTCTAGGTCTTATGTAATGGTTGTCGACTAGAGAAACTCTCATATAAGTTGAATTTATATATATATATATATATATATATATATATATATATATATATATATATATATACATAAGTTTATTTGTAATTTTACATACCTCTCAAGGCTATTTGTATCCTTGTATACCTTCAAAATTTACAGCATGTTTTCAAAACAGTTTTTCTTTATATTGCACTTGTGTTTAAATTGCTTATATTGAAATAAGTCAGTTATGTTGAGTTGAGTTTAGCCATTTAAGTTCTTCACTTTCTTTTAGACTCTTTCAAGCCTATGTTGTTTGACATTCCAACTTGCATACTCGTACATTCAATGTACTGATACCAGTTGGCCTGCATCATATCATGATGTAGACGCAGTTAACTAGGATCGACATTCGGCGTACCGTTGATCTAGTGAGCAACTCAGAGTCAGGTCGCGAGCCTCCTTACATTCTGGAGAACATTTTTTATTGTTTGATTTTCTGTTTTAATTGTTAGGATTATTGGGGGTCCTGTCCCATTATCCAGCTTTGTTTTAGAGATTTCATAGACAAATAGAATTAGTTCTAGGGTCTTATCCTTTTTATTGTAATCGTTTAAGACATGAGTTGTCGTTTTGGCTAAGTTATTTCTTTAAGATTTCTTTCATAAGTTTTATCTCTTGTTTAAGTCTTTCAATGAGTTAGTAAGCCAGGCCAAGGGTACGCTCGAGGCCAGCAATGGTGTTTCAGTGTCAGCCACTTCCAGGGGTATAGGCTCTCGGCATGACAAACTTTATATCAGAGCGCATAATTTAAGAGTCCTAGGGAGTCTATGAAGTCGTGTCTGTAGAGTCCTAGTTATTAGTGTGAAGTGCGCCACATCTATAATTAGGAGGGTGCAACATTTATGAAATTTCTCACTTCTTTCATACTCACTTCGTGAGTTCATCTCTAAAAGTTTCTCTCTAATTCGTCCTTGTGCGTATTTTCAGTTAACCATGCCTCCACGAATAGCAGCTAGAGGTCCTCTAGTTAGAAGGAACGTTGAGGAACAAGGGGTACCTAATGCACCTAAAGTGCAACCCTAGGGAGAAGTCAATAATGCCAAATTCAGAGAGGCAATTAGGATGCTGCGTCAGGATGTTGCAAATTAGGTTGGTCAGCAAAGAGGAGCTCGACAAGAAGGGGTCGACACTTCAAGGATTCGTGAGTTCTTGAGGATGAATCCCCCTAGTTTCACTGGTTCAAGCACTAGTAAGGATATAAAGAACTTCACTAAGGAACTGAAAAAGGTGTTTGGGTTGATGCATGTTGCTGACACTCTGAGAGCTTCTTACCAACTCAAAGGTATTGCTAGAACTTGGTTTGATCAGTGGAAAGATGGTACATATAAAGATGCACCACATTCGAGTTGAGCTTGTTTTGAGGAGACCTTCTTGGGACATATCTTTCCCTGAGAACTGAAATAGGCCAAGGTATGTGAGTTCCTCACACTTAAGTATGATTCTCTCAGTGTGCATGAGTATTGGTTGAAATTCACCCAGCTATCTCGTTATGCTCCTAAAATGGTTAAGGACATGAAGAGTAGAATGAGTTTGTTTGTTGCTAGATTGGGTTGTTATTCAAGCAAAGAGGGTAGGGCAGCAATACTTATTGGGGACATGGATATTTCGAGGTCGATGATCTATGTTCAACATATAGAGGAGGAAAAGTAAAGGGACATAGAGGAGTTCAAGAACAAGAGAGCAAAGACAAGGAATGAATCCAGTCAGCAGAAGAGCAATGCCAACCGGTCATCATTACAGCAGAAATAGAAAGGACTTGCTCCATCACATGCTAGTGCACCTGCACCTAAGATCAAGGGTGGGTACAATAATACGAGTTTCAAAGTTAAACTTACTTATTCGTAGGGGGCGTGACACAAGGGGGTATTAAGCCTCATGCATGCGCCAAGTGTGGCAGAAATCATTCATGTACTTGTCGTGATGGCTCCACTGGCTGTTTCAAGTGTGGTCAGAATGGGCATTTCATGTGAGAGTGTCCAAAGAACAGACATGGAAATAGTAATAGGAGCAACATGGCCCAGTCTCCATCGGTTGCGCCACCAGATAGGGCTGCACCTAGATGAGCTACTTATGGTACTGGCATAGGGACAAAACGTTTGTATGCTCTCAACAATTGGCAAGATAAAGAGGATTCACCAGATGTTGTCACTGGTATGATTCAAGTCTTTGACTTTAATATTTATGCATTGCTAGACCCATGAACGAGTTTATCTTTTGTAACTCCATATGTTGCTATGAACATTGATATTACTCCTGATCAACTTAGTGAACCATTAAGTGTTTTTACACCTTTTGATGAATCCATTCTAGTAGAGAATCTATCGTAATTATCCCATTTCCGTCAATCACAAGAGTATCGTGGCTGATTTAATTGAGTTAGACATGTTATAATTTGATGTCATTCTTGGTATAGACTATTTTCATGCCTATTTTGCCTCAATCAATTGTAGAACTCGAGTAGTCAAGTATCAGTTTCCAAATGAGCCAGTCTCAGCATGGAAAAACAGTTCAGCAGTGCTTAAGGGTCATTTCATTTCATACCTTAAGGCTAGGAAGTTAGTTTCAAAGGGGTGTGTCTATCACTTAGTACGAGTTAATTACTCTAGCGTTGAGATACCTCATATTCATTCAGTTCCTATAGTAAGTCTTACCAGATGATCTTCTCGGAGTCCCTCTTGAGAGAGATAGAATTCAGTTTAGATCTTCTTCCAGATACTCGTCCTATATCTATTTCGCCATGTAGAATGACTCCAACAGAGTTGAAAAAACAGTTAAAAGATCTGTTAGATAAGGGCTTCATTTGACCAAGTGTCTCACCTTAGGGCGCTCTGGTCTTGTTTGTAAGACAGAAAGATGGCTCCCTTAGGATGTGTATAGATTACCGTCAACTGAATAAGGTTACCATCAAGAATAAGTATCCTCTTCCTAGGATTGATTATCTTTTTGACCAACTTTAGGGTGCTTCCTGCTTCTTGAAAATTGATCTCAGATCAGGCTACCATCAACTGAAAGTTAGGGAATGTGATATTCCAAAGACGACTTTCAGAACCAGATATGGGCATTATGAGTTTTGGTCATGTATTTTGGGTTGACCAATGTGCCTGCAACATTCATGGACCTTATGAATAGGGTCTTCAAACCTTATTTAGATATATTTGTTATCGTCTTCATTGACTACATACTAATCTATTCAAGGAATGAAGAATATCATGCTAGTCATCTCAGAATAGTTCTTCAGACTTTGAAGGATAGAGAGTTGTATGCGAAGTTCTCTAAGTGTGAGTTTTGGCTTGAGTTTGTGACATTCTTGGGTTACATAGTTTCTGTTGATGGTATTAGAGTGGATACCTAGAAAATTAAGGCAGTACAAAATTAGCCTAGACCCACATCTCCAACTGATATTAGGAGCTTCTTGAGTTTGGCTGGCTAATACAGGAGATTTGTAGAAGTTTTTTCGTCTATTTCATCTCATTTGACAAAATTGACCGAGAAGACATTTAAGTTTCAATGGTCTGAAGCTTGTGAGAAGAGTTTTCACGAGTTGATGAAGAGGTTGACTACTGCCCAGTTTTGACTTTACCGGAAGGTACTCAAGGTTTTGTGGTGTATTTTGATGCATCTAGAGTAGGTTTGGGTTGTTTGTTAATGCAGAATTGCAAAGTTATAGCTTATGCCTCCAGATAGTTGAAGGTTCATGAGAAGAATTACCCAACCCATGACTTAGAGTTTTCCATTGTGGTGTTTGCCTTGAAGATGTGGTGTTACCATTTGTATGGTGTTCATGTTGATGTATTCACTTATCACAAGAGCCTACAATATGCGTTCACACAGAGAGAGAGCTTAATCTCAATGAGTTGGTTAGAATTGCTCAAGGATTATGACATGAGCATTCTTTACCTCCCAGGTAAGGCTAATATAGTTTTTGATGTCTTAAGCAGTTTGTCTATGGGCAGTATCGCCCATCTTGAAGAAGAGAAGAAAGAACTAGCAAAAGATGTGCACAGACTTGCACGCCTAGGAGCCCGACTCATGGATCCCACAGAAGGAGGGATAGTGGTGACGACTGGGTCTAAATCGTTGTTAGTGTTAGAAGTGAAAGAAAAGCAAGACCATGATCCCATTTTGCTTGAATTGAAGGCAAATGTTCATAAGCAAAAAATATTACATTTTGAACAAGGGGGAGATGGTTTATAAAGATATCAAAGTAGATTGTGTGTACCTATGGTGGATGGACTCCAACAGAGGATCATGGAGGAAGCTCATAGCTCCAGGTATTCCATTCATCCGGGTTCCACAAATATGTACCGCGATTTGAGAGAAGTATATTGGTTGAATGGTATGAAGAAGGGCATTGCCTAATTTGTTAGCCAGTGCCTGAATTGCCAACAAGTTGAAGTGAAGCACCAACGGCCTGGAGGTTTGGCTCAGAATATAGAACTTCTAGAGTGGAAGTGGAGATGATTAATATGGATTTCATCACATGTTTACCTTGATCTCGTAGGCAACATGATTTTATTTGGGTGATTGTAGAATGACCAAATCAACCCATTTTTTGATGGTAAAGACTACCCATTTAGCAGAGGATTATGCTAAGTTGTACATTCAAGAGGTGGTAAGACTTCATGGAGTTCCGGTCTCCATTATTTTTTATAGAGGTGCAGAATTTACTGGACGGTTCTGGAAATCATTTTAGAAAGGTTTGGGTTCAAAGGTGAACTTAAGTACTGTCTTTCATCCTTAAAATTATGGTCAAGCGGAGCGTACTATCCAGACCTTAGAGGATATGTTGAGTGCATGCGTGATTGATTTGAAAAGGAATTGGGATGATCACCTATCTCTAATTGAGTTTGCATACAACAACAATTATCACTCTTGCGTCCAAATGGATCCTTATGAAGCTCTTTATGAGAGAAGGTGCAGATTTCCTATTGGATGGTTTGAAGTTGGTGAAACAGGGTTAATAGAACCAAAATTTAGTACACCAAGCTATGGAGAAAGTGACGATGATTCAAGAGAGGTTGAAAACGGTGCAGAGTCGTCAAAAGTCTTACACTGATGTTAGGAGAAGGTCGTGAGAGATTGAAGTAGATGATTGGGTATATCTGAAAGTTTCACCCATGAAGGGGGTTATGAGGTTTAGTAAGAAGGGGAAACTCATTCCCCGGTATATTGGATCTTATCGCATAGCCAAGAGAATTGGCAATGTAGTTTATGAGTTGGGGCTACCAGAAGAGTTAGCAGCAGTTCATCCGGTATTTTACATCTCCATGTTGAAGAAGTGCATGGGAGATCCATATTTGATCATACCAACTGAAAATATTGGGGGATCAAGGATAGTCTATCTCATGAGGAGATTCCGGTGCAAATCGTAGATCGCCAAGTTCGCAAGTTGAGAACGAAAGAGGTAGCATCAGTCAAGGTCCTTTGGAGGAACCAATTTGTTGAAGAAGCTACTTGGGAAGCTGAGGAGGACATGAAGAAGTGATATCCACATCACTTTGAATCCGGAGAAAATGCAGACCAAGGTACTAAATTTCTTCTTAGTACACTTTAAATTATGAGTAAGCATGTTATTGTTGTAATTACTTGTTTGGTGTTTAACCTTTAAGTTACTACCCTTAGTCTAGTAAGGATAAATTCATTCGAGGACGAATGTTCCCAATGGAGATATATTGTAACACCTCACAACTAGAAAGAACTAGAAAAGGGTTTAGAATCTGAAAACATTGTTTTTTTTTGGGGAAGTATAGGGAAATCTGGAAAATTTGTCTAAGTTAGAAAAGTGAGTTTTGATCAATATCAAATGAACATAACTTATAGATGAGGATGAGTTAGGAGTAGTTCTAGATTTGGTTGGAAATACCTTAGAATAATCTTTCTAACGCCGCCTAGTTTGCACGTTTTTTATATTGTATGAGTGAGTTATGCCTTTCGGAAGTTGGGCTGTCAGATTAAGAAAAGTCCAATCCAGATTTGGGAAGGGCAAAGTTGTCATTTCCTTACCTAATTTAATTAATTTATTTATAGGATTAAATTGGGGTAAAAATAAGACTTTATTCAATTTAGGAAAAAAAAGAAGTCACGCTAGGGCTTGGAGAAAGGAGAAGAGAAGAAGAAAGAGGGCAAGATTCTCAAGGATCGTCGAATTACTTGAGGATTTTGTCAGGGGTGGTCCCTAAAAAGTAATGCGAGTCTTCCATAACGTTGAGTTCCTTCACACATGTGCCATGATTCAGCGTAATTTCATCCTAAAAGATTGGATCTTGAATGTTCTTGAATGTTGTTCTTGAATTGCTTTCGTTCTTGAACATGAGTTGAAGTTTATGAATCTCTTCAGGTAGAAAGTGTTATTTCTTGAGTTCTTTGATTAGATCCTTGTATATATGAATTGGGTATATAGATCTAAGGTGAATTTGAGAAAATAAATCGAATTAGGATGATTTAAGGTCAAGAAAACTAGATGAAAATTCGTTAGGTGTCACCTAGGCAAGGTATGGGGCGGCACGCCCCATCTGTGCCAGAGGGTCTGGGGCGGCGCGCCTGCAGTGCGCCTAAATGGAGCCTCAGACCAATGGGTCTGGCGCGGGACGCCCAGGACACACCCGAATTGACGTTTTTGCCAGTTTTCGTAGTTAAGTCCGATTAAGCCTTTCTAAAGTGTTTTAACACTTCCTAATGATATCAACTACTATAAATGACTTCTAATCATATAGAAATCATCCAGAAATATGACTAACAACCTTGAATTTATAACTTCAAATTCAAGGAAAGTTTAGAGCAGAGTCTAGAAGGTTTTTAGAGTTCTTTCAAGAAGTCCTTTACAAATGCTTTTAAAATTGTATTACGACGTAAAGATTAGGTTGAGTAAAGAGTAAAGATAACAAAAACAAGTTTATTTCAAGTTTAATAAGTCTTTCAAAAATGTTTTAAGGTTGTTTTAAGAATGAAATTTGAGTTCAGTCAGAGTAAGGTGAAGTCTTTTCTTCAAAACAGTATATGGGAACTAAGTATTCCCAAGGAAGTAGAAAATGTTTTCACATTTAAAAAGAAGGGAAACTGAAATTTTCAAAGAGCCTTCGGGCTAGTTTTCAGAAAAGAGTAATAGTTTTCTAAATGAAGCAAGCAGGAAAACTGAGATTCCCAAGATAGCCTTTGAGCTATGTTTTGAGCACTAATCTCAAATCACAGAAGTATGTTTTAAAAACGTAAGAGCTAATGTTATGATATTTTGGAAGTAGTATTGAGCACCGATATGGGGGAGAGTTCAGATAACTCCTATAAACCATGTAGCCACCATGGGTAGAAAAGGGTCATATTTTTTAGATGATTTCTTTAGTGTTTTTTAGCATAGACTAGTGGATCCATTAGGTAGTTCAGGTGTTGACACCCAATTTTGACCCTATGCAATTCAAGATAATTATCGAGCTTCTTCGATTTCAAACATTTGAAATATCGCCTTTGGAAAATCCTAAAAATTACATATTTTAAAATATTTTTCTAATTAGTTTTGGTTAGTATTTATCAGAATTAACTATATAATTTTACATATTGATTTTTACAATTTTCATCTTTTATATAAATATTTAATAAATAACCTAAAATAGTGTTTAGAATAATTACACATTTATTTCTTTGAATCAGTGAATTTTATAATGTTGTATAATTAGTTCTGTATATTAAGTGATGAATAAGTCTTGATAACTATTTTGTCTTGTTTGAATAAAGAAGCTCAAATAATTAATCGATGATTATTCATCTTATTTTAATTTTGGTCGAATAGTTATTTGATTCAATTTGGCTATATCTAAATTTAATTTGATTAAATAGAAACTAAAGTGGTCAAATTTTAAAATATAATGGTCATTTTTCAATTCTTGCACATTTGCATACACATACAATAATGCACAGTCTCCACTCTCTTCTCCTTTTCTAAATTCACCCTCTAATAAAAAAACACGCTCCTCTCACTTTTCTTCCCAAAGACGCAAAAGTCAAGCAAAAAAAAACCTAATTTCTTCATCTAAGCAATTTTACTTATGTCATCCCCTCTTTTAATTTCAAAGATTGTAGACTTCGGGTTAGATTTGTTGACTTTGGCTTAGATAAAATCTTACCCAAATCTAATTCGAATCGAAAAATATCACATCGAATCTGAATTTTTGGGGCATGTTCTTCTCTTACTCGTTTTCTCCTCCATTATTTTCAATCAATCTTTAATGTACCGCTCAAACGACCATTTGAATTCAAGCCTTTATTTTTGCTATAAATACATGATATTGATACCATTTAGAGAGGACACTAGAGAAAGAAATAAGAAGAGGGTTAGCAATTGATAAAAGGAAAGAGATATAGGTTAAAAGGTCACACAAAAAATACACATTAGATATATTTATTCTCCTCGTTTCCTTGTGGGTTGCTGGAAACTTTCCGGAATCCCCCAAGTTTTCCTAAGTCAGTGGTGATATAGGTCGCTCCAACTCACTCGTATTGTCTCGGTTTGCTGCCCAGGAAAAGGTGAAAATTTTCATTTGTTCTGTTGTGTTTGCTCCAATCATTCTTTGCCTTCCTGCTCATGTGTTCCTGGTAGAATTTTGCTTTTCTTTTCATATTAGATTTAAGCAAATATGGATGATCACCTAACTAGATTCTTCAAGCTATTGAAATCTCGCCTATTGTTTGATTGAGGCGTAGTTGCGAATATTAAAGTTTATTTTGTAGTAGTTGTTTAAGATTTAGATAATATTTTAATCTTCTCTTTCTCCAATCTTGTTTCATTATTTTGTTTTCCCTTGCAATTTACTTCCCTGTTAATGTTCACTTATGTATATTTAAGTGTTGTTCATGTATAGGAGATTTATCACTTGTTCACAATTAAGGGTGTGTTTGGTATGGAGGAAAATGTTTTTCTGGAAAATGTTTTTCTGGAAAATAAGTAGATTTTGGACTTATTTTCTCATGTTTGGTTGGTGAGTAGAACATATTTTCCGTCAATGATTTTTAGTGTTTGATTTATGAATGAAAAATATTTTTTAGAGACATCTTTTATTTTTACTAGAGTAAAAACTAATTTATGAAATTGAAAATATTTTTTATAAACAAAATTATTATTTTTTTGGGGTGGTGGTGGTGGTGGTGGTAGTGGGTGAGGGCAGGGGGGAGCGGGTAAGAGTGAAAAAATAAAAATTTGAAGTTGATAGTATTTTTAAAAAATAAAATTAATTTTTTTGGAGGTTGGGGGCTGGTAGGGGGGGCGGGGGGCGTAGGGAGTCTAGCCGGGGGTAGGAGTTTAAAAATAAAAATTTGAAGTTGAAAATATTTTTAAAAAGCAAAATTAATTTTTTGGGGAGGGGTTGGGGTTGGGGGCGGGGCGGTGGGGAGGGGTCACCGATCGGGTTAAAAAAATAAATTTTTGGAATTGAAATTATTTTTTAAAATTGATGTTTTCCGCAAAAAAAAAAATTGAAATTGGAGGAGAATTTTGGAAAATGTTTTTGCTTAATTTTTTAAGGGAAGTCATTTTTCTTAATTTTGAGGAAAATGAGTTGATTTGGAAAACAATTTCCAAACTTTTGTCCCAACCAAACATGAGAAAATTGGAAAATGTTTTTCAGAAAATGTTTTCCTTCATACCAAACACACTCTAAGTCTCATGCTAATGATGATTATTGCAGGGAATATCTCTTCTTCTTTTTTTCTTTTCTTTTCTTCTTTTGTTTTCTTCTTTAATCCTCCCTTTAAGTGATTTATGTCCCTTGATATACATAATTCATAATTATATAAGCCTTAAGCACTCTACTGTTTAATTTAATATAGCATTTGTGAGTTTTTTAATCTTCATCCTTTTTATTTGCATGTGATGTGTATTTGAGTCCAATATGGACTCTTTTACGTGCATTTTTTGAGTCGACCGACACCAAGCATCTCCGTTTTCTCGAGTCAGCCTTTATACAAAGATTAAAAACTGAAATAGGGCTCTTGGAAGCCAAAAACGCAGGTGGAAAAAAGCAAATATACAACGATATACATCAATATACATGCTGAATATAAAGGGTTAAGAAATGGGCCAACAACCCAATTTTTCAGGCAACAATGAATTGAGGTCAAAAGGACCCAAATTTAAACTATCCCTTACTATCATATTATTTAATTGTGGTTATTTATTGTTTGATGTTTATTAACTCTAATTTTAGAATTATTAAATAATTAAATTATTTGAATTTCCCAAAAGATGAACTATATTCTTTATGTCAGTTTATATAAAAAATTATTTTTTTATCAACTCTTATGCTTTTATTGAAATTTTAGTCAAAAATTTATATTTATTCAAATTTATTCAAAATTATTTTGAAAATGAACTAAATAAATTCTAATTAATCTAGTTTTGTTAAAATTTTAGTCACTTGCAATTTAATTCAAACATTTAATTAATATCCTCTTTCTAAAAGAAATAAAAATTATTCTTTGTTAATTATTTTCTCAAATTAATCATTTTCCTGAAAAGTAGTCAAAAAATATTTAATATAAATTTTAGGACAACCGCGTGTTAGCGGGCGCTTCAAATAACTTAAAAAGCCTTCTTGAAGCGTAAATGAGAACCTCTTCCCATTTTCTCTAATTTTTTAAAGGTTTATCTGTTAAAATCTTTTTAAATTAAGTTTTTTTAATTTCTTTTAAAAAATAAAGTGGAGACTCTTTCCTATGTATTTTTTCTTAAAATGTTTTTATACTTAAAAATTTCAAAAGTGATTTTTCTAAGGATAGTAAAATTACGGCATAACATCAGGTCCTATATAGATGGCAAGGTGTAGGACGACCCTGGCAGCGTGAGGTAAAATGTTGTATCATCACTCTAGCTCTTTAGTGATGGTTGTCGGTTAGAGAAACTCCCACAGAAGTTAAATGTATTTATATATATATATATATATATATATATATATATATATATATATATATATATATATATATATATATATATATATATATATATATATATCAGTTTATTTGTATTTTTACATACTTCTCATAGTTATTTGTATCCTTGTATACCTTCAGAATTTACAGCATGTTTTCAAAAAAGTTTTTCTTTATATTGCACCTGTGTTTAAATTGCTTATATTAAAATGAGTCAGTTATGTTGAGTTTAGTTGAGCCAAGTAAGTTCTTCAGTTTCTTTCGGACTCTTTCTAGCCTATGTTGTTTAGTATTCCAACTCGCATACTCATACATTCAATGATGTCAGTTGTTCAGCATCGTATCATGATGCAGATGCAGGTAACTAAGATCAACATTCGTCGTACCGTTGATATAGTGAGCAGCTCAGAGTCAATTGGTGAGCCTCCTTACATTCCCGAGGACATCTTTTATTATTTGATTTTTAGTTTTAGTTGTTAGGATGATTGGGGGTCCTTTCCCAGCATCCATCTTTGTTTTAGAGGCTTCATAGACAAATAGCATTAGTTCTTGAGTCTTATCCTTTCAATTGTAATCTTTTAAGACATGAGTTGTTGTTTTGGGTAAGTTATTTCTTTAAGATATCTTTCACGAATTTTATCTCTTTTATTTAAGTCTTTCGCTGAGTAAGTAAGCCATGACAAGGGTACGCTCGAGGCCAGCAATGGTCTTCGAGTGTCGGCCACGTCCAGGGTATAGGATCAGGGCATGACAGACATCCAGCAAAAACACCTGAAAATAAAAAAAAAATGTGAAAGGGAAAGAGGGGAAGAGAAAACTAGTTCGCGTTTAGCTACGGTTCATTGGAGCTTTGAGCTCCTCACCAAAAATGCTGCCACAATGGATGGATTGGGGAATTAAGAAAAAAGAAGTAGGGGTCATTTTGGTGGTGGTGTGTAAGGTTTTCTGATTTGTTGCGGGTGATCGGAGAAAATGGAGGAACGGGGTCTGATTGGTGTTGTTCGTTCACTTATTGAGTGGGTGAGAGACTATTTGGAGAAATAATGGAGAAAATGGGAGATATGAGGTGGGTTTCATCGGAAAAATGAAAATGAAGATGGGGTTTTGAGGTTGTCTTGGTCGATTTTGTGTTGAGCTGGTGTTGTTGAGCTCGCTGGAGCAACGATGGATCTCGTCGGAAAATGTGACGGGGTTTTGGAGTCTAAAAAAATTGGAGAAACGGGGGCAATGGTGGCTGTTCAAATGGATCTGGTGGCTGTTCGAAAATGGAAGTGAGGGAAAGGTTGAGGGGTCGTTGATGGTGGTGGAGCTCCGGTGCGCTAACCGGCAAAATAATAAACAATGCAAGCCCCATTTTTTGTGAATAAATAATCTGAAATTCTTGTCCCTAAAAGTATCCACCACCCTTTGACCTAATGAGCAAACTATTCTTTAAATAGAGAATAGAAAACTATCAACAGTACAATACCACTATCTTAAATCATGGGCCAAAACCAACGGTTAATAAAATATTTGTGTATGAAATCATATTCATATCGGAATGAATTTCTGAACTGTGAAAATATCAAAATGAATATTAACAAATCTAACAAATAAAATGAATATGAAAAAAATGTTACGAACGTAACCAATGACATGTAAAAAATGCAATTTCACAAAATAAAGATTTTATAATAATGAACAAATATTTGAATGAATTCAATCAATTGTGACAAAATAATATAAACATAATTAACTGATAAAAATCCTAATATTTTGAGAATAAGAATAGCTATCAACAAATTGCATTAAAATTGCAAAACATGTACTTTAAATTATTTAAAAAATAAAATACTTAAAAAGTATTAACTTTAGAAATATCGAACCAAAATTTGGTGTCAACAAGTTGCCCCTTTGTTTTATTAGGATCGATGAAAGAGATCCTCATCAAACAAATTTGATAAACCCAAATTTGATTTGATAAACTTTGAACAAAACAAAATGACACATTAGTACAGCTTTTGAGAATGACTCTACGTCCATCAATGAGGCTGAAAATAACAAACATAAGGCAAGGATTAATTGTAAACTAGAAAAGCATTCACATACCTTCGATGTCACTTTCAAAATTACACAACGAGGGTATTGTACCTCTTTGAAAGGAGGACGGTGTGAATAACATGCCATTTTGAGCGAGGTGACAACTTAACTTGTCTTTTGAAAGGCATACGTACCAACTTGAACGTAATGATCACTTGAATGGATATGACAACCTAATCTTGAACTTAATATGTTACTTGAAAAGAGGTAATGACCCAACGTGTCTCTTGAGACGCAAACATCCAATTTGAACATAACATGCCACTTTGAACAATGTGACAATCCAACGTGTCTTTTTGAATGGCGGACGGCCCAATTTGAATATAACATGTCACTTTGAAGGAGGTGACAACCCAACGTGTCATTGAAATGCGGACGACTCAACTTAAATATAGCATGTCACTTTGAACGAGGTGACAACACAACGTGTCTCTTTGATTGGTGGACGACCCAACTTGAATATACCATGTCACTTTAAACTAGGTGACAACCCAACGTGTCTCTTTGAAAGAAGGAAGACCGGACTTGAATATAACGTGCCATTTAAAGGAAGATGACAACGCAACTTGAACTTAATGTGTCACTTAAAGGGAGATGACAACCCAATCTTGAATATAACATGTCACTCTGAACGAGGTGACAAACCAACGTGTCTCTTTTAAAGGATGATCTAACTTGAACATAATGTGTCATTTGAAGGGAGATGACAACCCAACCTTAATATAATATGTCACTTTGAACGAGGTGACAACCCAATCTATCTCTTTAATTTGAAAGGCAAATAACCCAACTTGAATATAACATGTCACTTTGAATGAGGTGACAACCCAACATGTCTCTTTGAAAAGCGGATGACCCAACTTGAACTTAATGTGTCATTTGAAGGGAGATGACAACCTGAAGGGTTTTAAAGGCGTGAACAAGAAATGAAGGGTTGTGACTCTTTTGAAGGGTTGTCACATTGTCGGAGGGTTATGACCTTTATGAAAGATTGTGTCCTTTCTAAAAGGTTGTGACCGCTTGAAAGGTTGTGCCTTTTCCAAAGTGTTGTGACCTTTTCCTAAGTGTTGTGGCTAGGCCTGTGCAAAAATTGGGTCAAACCATTAACCCGAACTGATTTTCCGTTTATCGGGCTAACGGTTTGGGTTATTGGGTAATTGGTTTGGGGCGCGGTTCAGGAATATATTTTGTTGGGTAATCGGTTCAGGGGTCGGGTTGGGAAGCCAGAATCTTGGGCTACCCGATACCCCGATAAGACCCATTATTTATATTTTTATTCCTAAATTTTCTAATTTTAAAATCCTCACTTCTCACATTAGGGACTAAGGTTTTAAAATTTTAGGACTTAGGTTCAAAGCCAGTCGCCACTCCTCTGAGTTATGACCTCCAAATCGAAATTTTCCAAACTCAGGCGATGATTATTCCAGTCTCCGGTCAGGCGGTCACTCAGGCAAGGTCCGAGGACACAATGTAACGACTAACGATTTTTTATTCGTTCTATTTAACTTTGGTCTATTTTCATAATTCAAAGTTCAAACGAAGAACATAGTGTTGGTTTGTTAGTCGAACTTCATGAGTTACTCTGAAGAAGGGAATATTGATGCGTATAGGCTTGAGGGTACATCATACTTTTGTTTTATCTTCTGAGTTCTGATAGTGTCTCTACTCTTTTCTATATGTCATACTAGTTTGTTGTCTAATGTCGAATTGAGATATGAATTCACTGCATTTGTAGTCTAATGTATGATTTTAGTGATGGTGTCATGGTGTAGTTCATCTGTAGGCTGTAGCACAGTAGGAAGCACCTTCTTCTAATGTTCTGCATTGGTGGTAATGTTCAATGCATTTCTAATGTTCATTTGTAGGTTGTAGTTCACTGCATTGTTGGTTGTCTAATTAATAGGTGAACAAGCTCAAATTTCAGAAGTTAGAAGATCGTCTGCTCGAGACTTTGAGTCTTACTCTTTTCAGTTCCCACGACTTCTGTAGTCTGCACAGAACTACTCGTCAGTCGGCTCTCCAGTCTTAGATTCTCAGTCGCTCACTGCTCACGCCTCACAAGTAAGTTTTTGTATTTTGTCCTTTGTAGTTCTTGCTTTATTGTTTCAAACTTTAATGTTTTAGAAATATAAAGAAACAATCAAGGGGAAATTTTGATGGTTGCTGATATAGCTTGATCGAAACTTCTAGTGTGGTCTCAAGAATTTTTGGAAGTTGTTCAATGTTGTAGAAATTCACAGCTTGTCACTTTGGCTCATTTGTTTGTACTTTATTGTCTTCTAGTTGTTGCTTTGTGTGAACTGTGATGTGTCTATTGTCAAGTGTGTAAAAATTTGATACTACTTAGCCTATTGTTTGTACTCTGTAGTTCTTTCTTTAATGAAACTACTTGGTGTTTATATCTTTTCGCAGTTTTTGTTGTAAGTACCATGGCTGAAAATGTCATAATTGATAAGGTTATTGGTGAAAGTGGGGCTTCTAATTCAAATGCAATAGATCAAAGTCAAACTATTGACTCTAAAGTAAGGAAAGAAAGGAAAAAAAGATCTCGTGCGTGGGATCATTTTACTCGTAAAACCGATTCTGATGGAATTGAAAAGGCTTTTTGTAACTATTGTAAGAAAGAGTATTTTGCTGACACAAAAGAACATAGTACGATATCAATGCTTACTCATATAAACAAATGCGCAAAGATGCCTTATAATATTAATATTAAACAATCAAGATTAGCATTTCAACCAATGATAGGGGTAACAATGGTGATGTAGTTGTTGTTCCATGGAAATTTGATCAGGAAGAGTATAGAAAGACCTTGTGTCGTATGGTAATTATTGATGAGCTTCCTTTCAGATTTGTTGAAAAATAAGGTTTTAAACAATTTATGAAAGTAGCACAACCTTGTTTCCACATTCCTTCCCGCACCACTGTGAATCGTGACTGTTTTGATCTTTTTGATAAAGAAAAACGTAAGTTGATGGCTGTTTTTAAGGAAACACAACAAAGGGTGTCTTTAACCACTGATACTTGGACTTCTATAAAAGAATCAATTATATGGTCATTATTGCTCATTGGATTGATAAAAATTGGACTTTGCATAAAAGAATTATCAACTTTTGTCCAATCACTAGTCATAGAGGTGAAAATCTTGGAAAGTCTATTAGTAAGTGCTTACACGAGTGGGGATTGCATCGAATTTTCACTGTTACAATTGATAATGCTATTTCAAATAGTGTGGCAATAACTGAGTTGTCTAAGCAATTAACTAAATGGGGGACCAACTTAATGGGTGGTAGTCACCTTCATATAAGGTGTATGGCTCATATTGTAAATCTTATTGTTCAAGATGGTACAAAAGAAGCAAATGTGTCTATTGAACGAGTTAGGCAAGCTATGGGATACATTAGACAATCACCTGCTAGGTGGAAAAAGTTTCAAGAATGTTGTGAAGATGAAAATCTTGCTAAAAAGTCTTTATACATGGATGTTCCTACAAGGTGGAATTCCACCTACATGATGTTGAGCAGGGTTATTGAATATGAAGGGGCAATTGTAGAGTACGCCGATCGTGATATTGACTTGGCACTATATCTTAAGTTTGTTGATAAAAATTCAACAGGTACACTTTTGAGTAGTGATTGGGAGGGCGTAAAGAGAATTACAAAATTTCTTGAAATGTTTTTTAATCGTACTTTGAAGATATTGGATCACGATATGTTACACCAAATCTTCATTTTCTTGAAATTTGTCAAGTTGGTCTTTACTTGATTCAATTGATATCAAATGAAGATCAAGTTTTGGCTAAAATGGCAGAAAATATGAAGAAGAAATTTGACAAATATTGGGGTGATGCTGAAAAAATGAATAAGATGGTTTTCATACCATGTGTTTTGGATCCTCGTCACAAATTTAGCACTCTTGGCTTTGCACTTATGAAGATGTTTGGAGAAAAAAGGGCTGCTATAGAAAATGGTGTGCGAAAGTACATGGAAGCTTTGTTTAATGAGTATACAAAGCCCATTCCAAATGATAAAAGTGGCCAATTTTCTTCAAGTGAGGTGTATACTTCTATTTAAAGTTCTGTAGGAGAATTTGGAAATTTTTTTGAGGAATTACACAAACATAAATCTGAAAAGGAAGGAGCAAGTTCAAAGTCAGAATTAGTTAAATATCTTGATGAAGAAACTGAAATTGAAAAATCAGATTTTGATGTATTGCTTTGGTGGAAAGTTAACTCACCTAGATTTCCATTTCTTTCTGAGATGGCTCGAGATATGTTGGCTATTTCCGTTTCAAGTGTGGCGTCTGAATGTGCTTTTAGTATTAGAGGGCACATACTTGATTCATTTAGGAGTTCATTAACTCCTAGATTGGTACAAGCTCTAGTGTGCCTTCAAGATTGGCTTCGGAGTGAGCCACAACCCATAAGTATTGAGGAAGATTTAGATTTTCTTGAGCAACTTGAAGAAGGTAAGAAAAGAACCTCATTGATGTAAAATTGTGAATTGTTTATTTAATACTTTTATTGTTTAAGCCTTGAGTCTTGACTTGTTATCATATTTCTCTTTAGAATTTGCTAAACTTGGAAAAGAACTCTGCATTGATGACATGTAAAATTGGAGGAAGGAAGGTATATACATGTGTTATCTTGTTTTTGTATCTGATTTATGATTGATCTAATACTTTCTCTGTTTCTTTGTTAATCAGATTCCATCATGCCTCGACTTCATGGTTCTAATGCTCGATCACCTGTTTGGAATCACTATGAAAAACTTGAAGAAAATGAAGATGGATCGTGGACAGTAAAATGTATTCATTGTGGCTGTGCTTATTACCATTCACGCAATACTGGGACTGCCTCCTTAAGAAGGCATGTTAAGCGTTGTTTGGAAAACAGGAACCAGAATCGTCAACTCTCAAGGATCGATACCTAGTTATTATTTTTTTTACTTGAACATGAACTATTAGAACTATGTTTAGACTCAATTTTCAGATTGTGTGACTGCTATTTTGAATTTTTGAAAGTTTGTTTGCGCCTGTGTGGGCTGTGGCAGATTGATTATGTTAGACAATTTGAAGTTGTGCTGCATTTTGACTTATGCAATGTTGCAGTCTGGAGGCTTGCAACTTGTGCCTTGTAGTGTTGCTATTTTATTCCATTATTTTCTTATGATATTTCATATTTGTGTTGAGATTCGAGAAGTTCAATGAACTGTTGTTGTGTTGAGTGTTGACTCTTGTGGCTGTTGGGGATTTGGTATTAACTATTAAGTTATTGAATTGTGATATTGTGTGAGGATATGAGACTATGAGTGGCTGGCTTGCTGGTTGCTGCTGTGCTGACTGCTGAGTGTTGAGTGTTTGGTGTTGAACTATTGATTGTTCACTGTTCACTTGTAATTATACAATTGTTGTTGACGGCTAGGCCTTACAGGTGTTGACGTCTTGTGTTGTGTTGAGAATTGGGTGACGCCAGTCGCCAGGCCTTAGAGGTGTTGCTTCTGTATCGAGTGTTTGCTAGTAGAAAATTTTGTGTTGTGTTGAGAGTTGGGTGAGCATAAATGCATACTGATAAGCCTTACTGTGAACTCTAAGAAACTAAGGAACTGTCAAGTGTCAACGGTGAGTGTGAGAGTTCATTTTGTGATCTTTCAAGGACTTGTCTCATGTATAAATGTACTGTTTATTTTGTGTTTTAGTGTGTGGCTTTGTGCTATACAATATACATGCTTTATTATACATGCTTTAGTATTCTGTCAACATGTGTTAGCAAGTAAAAGAAAGAGAGAGAAGGCAGGGGTTGCACCGTTGCAGGACTTTTTGACAGAAATTGATCGAGCACTTTTTGCTTGTTTAGTAATGGCCGATCAGTTCTTCATGTGATTTTTGTTTAAAAAAATTGTGTAATATCTTAACGGTTAACCCGATAACCGAACCGATAAGGATCGATAACCGATTAACCGATAACTTAATGGTTCTTTAACAGTTTAGCTAGTCTACAAATCGATAATCGATAATGTTCAAAATTGAACCGAACCACTGATATGCACCCCTAGTTGTGACATTTACCCTTTGTTGTCTATAAATAGAGAGGTTGTCTCTCATTTTTCAGTATTGAATTCTTCCCTTATTTTGCATAAATTTCTTACAAAATCGATCGATCGTGTTTGTGTGTGTGATTCGTTGTTGTCACTTTGAGTTCGTTGAAATTATTGAAGTTTGAGGTACCGCTACTTCTTTAATGATTAATCCATTTTATTTTGGCAGGAATTAATCTGCAACCTCGGGTACTTGAGGAGATTAAATTTCTTAAGGACACACAGTGAATTATGTGGACTCGGATAGTTCTTTGTATTTTTCTTTCATCTTTTGTTAGTTTTCTGATTTTCTAATCAGAATACAGGAGATAACAAACTTAAGAAATTTAATTGATTGTACTTTTCTTTGGTTAGGAAATTACTTTTTTTTTTGTTTTCTTTTTGTTAGAGAGAAAAAGAAGAAAAAAAATTATTTTATCATATGATAAAAGAGTTTTGGAATGAATTAGTACTACTTTAATATGTTTGAGTATATTTTTTGTAGTAAGTTCTTCTTGGATGGGTAAGAATATTTTATTTTCACCCCAAGTGTATTGAAGCATTGCACCCCTTCAGTCTTCTTTTCAATAAGAAAAGTTATTTTATGCATAAAGGTTAAGTTATGCACTTTATTTTTCTCTCTATATTCTTGGTTTTACATAACTATGGGAAAAAGTAAATGAACAAATGTTCTCTTCTAACAATATTTGAACCTGAGTTTAGTTTCTTGTTGAAAAATGTCTTCTTTAGGAAAATATTAATATGATGGAAACTGAGAAAAAGAAATAGAAAAATAGCAAGGAAAGTGTCTTGCATGAAATCATTGCTGACAGATAGAATGTGATTCAATGAGAGTAAAAAATTAATTTATATTTTTATTTCCCATGATTATTTTTTTCTTATCCTTTATAAGTTATGAGATTTATCTCATAAATGTTAGGATAGATGGTCATTATGTGATGATTATTACTAATATGTATTCTGTTAAGAGGGGAAAAAAACTTTTGCAGTTTTATACTCCATGTGAAATTTGATTGTGTTTGACTTTTGGAGACTAAAATCTTTTGATTTCTTTTACTCCTTTGGTTTGAAAAATATAAAAACTTCACGAAAAAATAAGATTGTGCATTAGTTTAAAATATATAGAAACTTCACCAATTTGTTAGATACTCTGTTTGAATGAATATTCTGACTTGAAAAGTACAAAATTTTCGTCACGAGTCTTAAGGCTAAATGATTTGAAAAAAATAAAATCTTCATAATTAGGTAGAGACAATGTTGTATTTGAGGTTTATGGATATTAAAACCTCTTTGGTTAAATACTCTGTCCGAATGTGAAACTGATTTGAAGAATATAAAAACTTCATCAGAATTCAAGGTTCATTCGGTTATCAATTAGAAGAATATAAGAACTTCATCGTTAAACTAGAAATAAGTTGTATAAATATTAAATCTTTATTGTTATTATTCTAAATACTAGGTGGTCTGTCTAGTTGTGACAGAAAAGAAAAAAACACTAGTAACATAAAAATAGTGATTTTTGTTCCTGCACTGGGTGTTTCTATGGATTAAATCTCCAAAAGAAGACTTCGTGTTGTCAATGTGTATTTTGATGGTATACAATTTGAAAGAATGGGGAAAAATATGTGGAAAATAATTTCAAATACTTGAAAAATATTTTTGAGAACATATTTAAAATGTGGAATTTTTTAATTGTGATAAAGACGAAATTAGACTTACTATCTAATTCAGATTTGAAAGTACAAGATATGAAATTTGATGACATTCTTGTATTATGTTAGACCCAAAAAATCCTTGGAGTATATTTGATATTGTGATCGTTGAGTCTCTCTTTACTAGTATATGATATGACTAGTATAAAACCACAAAATTATATTACTCGTTCAAAAGAATTGTATTCTTTGATGAAAAAGTTTCACTTAAAATATTGTGATTTTTCATGAAATAATATGTCTATTAAAATAATTTTTTTGTATAGGCATGAAGATTGGTGAAAAGTGACCTGTTATGTTTGTGTTGTAAAATAACTATTTGGGTCATATTGCCCTTATTGGACCAATGAGAATATGGTCATGAGTAATTCTATAACAAACTGAATGTTATGGAAAGGTCCTTCTAAAAAGGACATATGGCAAGGTGTTGACTGCAAAATAATGTCTGCATTTGAGAAAAATATAAAAATTAAAGAATAAAATATTTGTGGGAAAAAGGTTACCTCATAGAAGGTCTTTTCAAACTTGGTATTTTTGTTTGTTCTTACTTGCTTGACTCAAATTTTTTGTGTCATAAATGATTAAGACATGTCAATTACAAAACCTTGCAAAATATTTTAATCAACTTAGAAGTTTGGCCTAACTTATAGTGCAATAAATCAATGTCAAGTATGTGTTGTTGAAATGAATTAGAATACCTTTGAATTGATTTTCACTGATATTTGTGATATGAAGTAAATACCATCTCGTGATGAAAAAAAGTGTTTCATAAATTTTATTGACAATTGCATTAGATATTGTTATGTTTATTTGTTGAATGGTAAAGATGAAGCAATAGAAACATATAGGCAATATAAAACTGAAGTTGAAAGTTAGTTGAATATTTTCATGATTAGAAGTGGTAGATGTGAAGAATATGAATCTTCTTTTGCAGAAATATATTTGGAAATGGAATCATCCATCAAATTACTGCACATTGTCACCTCAATCTAATGAAATTGTTGACAGGAAAAATCAAACTTTGAAGAAAATGAGGAATGTCCTATAAGTTCAGATTTACCACAAAATTTGTAGGTGGTGCTATCATGATAGAAAAAGAGAATAACGAAAAAATTATATTCAGAAAGGGAGCAACAGAAAGTTTTGTTTGTTCAAGCTTTGTTTTATCCTAATAGAGAATGTTTGTCGCCCCTTAAATTATATACAAGCAATAACTCTTGAAAGATAGTGATCTAACAATTTTCAATACAATCTATTCCGTATGAGAATGAAAATGAGGGAACTATTTCCAAACTGGTAAAAATAAGGCCTAAGATTGTGGATTGTATATTCATTGGATATGCTACAAATAGTAAAGTATGTCAAGTGATGGCTCATATGTATGAACCGTCGGATAGTTAAGTGTAGGGTCTAAACGTCCTTGGAATGAACAAAAGGAGAATATACTTAACAAAAAGATTCAGAGGGGTAGTAATGTAAATGGACAAATTACTTCCTTCGAAATTGATTTTGTAATATTTCTTCTTGAAAATGAGTCTCATAAATTCGAAGAAGTTATGCCCTCTGTGGACTCATTTTGGAAAAAGGCTGTCAATAGTAAGATTGATTCAATCTTGAGCAATCGTACTTGCGAGTTGGTTGATTTTCCTCCAGGATATAAATTTTTGGATTCAAAGTGGAGCTACAAAATAAAAAGAAAGTTGATGAAACTATTGACAAATACAGAGCAAGACTTGTTGTCATAAGCTTTAGACAATAAGAAAGTCTTTATTATTTTGACACATAATAGCCACTAACTAGGATACATCAAGTCAGATGTTGATTGCGCTAGTTGCGGTCTATGACCTTCAAATTCGTCAAAATAGATGTGAAAACATTTTTATGAAGAATGAAAAATTGGAGGAAGAAATTTACATGGAATAACCCGAGGGCTTTATGGTTCCTGTTAAAGAAAAGAAAGTCTGTAAACTTGTTAAGTCACTTTGTGAACTAAAAACAAGCGTCCAAATAATGACATGCGAAGTTTGACCAAACTATGTTGGCAAATGAATTCAAGATTAATGAGTGTGATAAACATTTTTACATTAAAGACATCCAAATTACAAGGTCATTGTTTGTTTTTATGTTGATGACATTTGATCATCAAAAGAGATATTTCTGACATAAATTCTACTAAGCATATGCTAGAAAGTAACTTTGATATGAAAGACATTGAAGTTAATGATGTGATTGAAAAGGTACTTGACAAGTTCAAGTATTTGGATTTCAATATTGTCTAAACTCCATCAAATGTGAGTTTTGTACTTCAAAAGAATGAAGGCAAAAGTGACTCGCAACTGAATTATGCTAGAGTATTGAGAAGTATGATGTATATCATGAAGTGTACACGATCAGATATAGCATGTGCTATTACTAAATTGAGTCGGTTCACAAGTAATCTCAATCAAACTCATTGGATGAAAATGAAAAGAGTCTTGAGTATTTAAAACATACTTAACAAACTATTGGTTTGCATTATAACTAGTATTCAACAATATCGGAAGAATATAGTGATGCAAATTGAATCACCAGGTCAAATGAAATAAAATCCACAGGTGGATATGTATTTATTCTTGGTGGAGGAGCAGACTCTTGGAAATCTTCCAAACATAAATGTGTTATTCGCTCTACTATGACATATGAGTTTATCACTCTAGATAAGGCCGATGAAGAAGTTGAATGACTCCGGAATTTATTGAAAGATTTTTGGTCCAAGCCTTTAGCTCCAATATGCATACACTGTGAGAGTTAATTTGTAATAGATTAGGCATAAAGCATGATGTATAACGGATGATCTCGTCATTTATGATGTAGACATAATATCGTTAGAGAACTACTCTCTAGTGGAATTATCATAATTGACTATGTAAATTCAACGGATAATGTATCGAATCCACTTATAAAAAGTCTAACTAGAGAGGGGGTTGATAGATTATCAAAGGGAATGGGACTATGGCCAAGAAGAAGTCATTGTGGCGTCAACTCTACCTAGAAGATTGCAGATCCCAAGATCTAGGTTCAAGGAGATCAAACAAAGTCATTAATGACGGTTCAACATTGTCAAAATATTATTTTTTATGGTCCACTCTCATGATAAGACAATGTTCGGGAACAAGGATAAAGGCATTAGGACTTTTTAATGATTTCTAAGTTTCATACAGAGTATATCAAATGGTGTACCTACGTGATAACAATTTAGAAGTCACCTATGTAAGTGTGAAGTGTAAGCCGCTTCAAGGAGAGTTCGGTAAGGCCAATTCTCTAAGAACTTATTAACCGAGATGTGTTCATGGTTGAAAACGAACAAAACAATGAGAACCAAAAAAAGTTCAAGGGTTGATTGTGTGACTTATGTTGTCTAGGTATACACCAAAGCTAGACAATTCAAAGATATCAAATCTACCGATTGACCGAGGATATGTGATATATGTTCACTACGAAAGTTTTAAAGGAAACCTACTTATCCAGATGCGATTAACCCTTACTTATAAATCACACAGTTTTTAATGCATATGTTTTTAAAAAGTAGTCATTCCATATTCATGTGGGGGATTGTTGCGTTTTAAAAGTGTGAACAAGAAATGAAGGGTTGTGAGTCTCTTGAAGGGTTGTCACTTTGTCGGATGATTGTGACCTTTATGAAAGATTGTGTCCTTTCTAAAGGGTTGTGACCGTTTGAAAGATTGTGTCTTTTCCAAAGTGTTGTGACATTTTCTAAAGTGTTGTGACCTTTACCGTTTGTTGTCTATAAACAGAGAGGTTGTCTCTCATTTTTCAGTATTAAATTCTTTCCTTAATTTGCATAAATTTCATACAAAACAAAATCGATTGATCATGTGTGTGTGTGATTCGTTGTTGTCATTTTGAGTTCATTGAAATTATTGAAGTTTGAGGTACCGCTACTTCTTTAATGATTAATTCGTTTTATATTGGAGGAATTAATATGCAATCTTGGGTACTTGAAGGGATTAAATTTCTTAAGGATACACAATGGATTCTTTGGACTCGGATAGTTCTTTATGTTTTTTCTTTCATCTTTTATTATTTTTCTGATTTGCTTATCTGAATACAAGAGATAACAAACCCATTTTTTCTCTTTGAAAGGCTGACAGTCCAACTTGAATATAACATGTCACTTTAAACGAGGTGACTATCCAATCTATCTCTTTGAAAGGCGGACGACCCAACTTGAATATAACGTGTCATTTGAATAGAGATGACAACTCAAATTGAACTTAACATGTCTCATTGAATGAGGTGACAACCCAATCCATCTCTTTGAAAGGCGGACGACCCAACTTAAATGTAATGTATCAGTTAAAAGGAGATGACAACCAATCTTGAATATAACATGTCACTTTGAAGAAGGTGATAACCCAATCTTCCTCTTTAAAAGGCAGACGACCCCAATTGAAATTAACAAGGTATTAGCCAATGCAACAATTCAAACTTAATAGCATCATGAATAATAATAAAAAAATGTCAATTTAAAATGGAATAACAAAATAAAAAGTGTCATATTGAATGGCATGACAAGCCAATTTTAAAAAGCATAATTTTATTTGAGATAAAAAAATTATCATTTAAAAAAAAATGTCATTTTGAAAGATATGAAGACCTATATTTAAAAATCTGTCATTTTGAAGGGTATAACTACCCAAAAATATAATATTAACAATGAACCGTTTCACAAAATTTTGGACAAGTATCAACAATGAAATGGTTCACAAAGTTGGTTTGGACAAGTATGATGACAAATTTAAATTGATGTCAGTTTGAAAGGTATGACGACCCAAAATACAATATTAACAGTGAAACAATCCATAAGTTTTTGGACAAATATTGAAAAGTAGTATCAACCCATTTTTACTTTTTGGACAATGAAACATATTTAACTTGATTAGCGCCAACAATTAGTATTATACAAAAAATTCTCACAATTCTTTCTCTTTGAATTGAGATTGACGAGGTAATTTATATGGATTCAAGAGGTACCCCAAATATACTCGAGCAACGATAAGATTCATTCATCTCGCTACAAACCAAGGTTTTGAGCTAGACCTAACAACATGTTTCAAGTGCCCTCACCAGAAAGAAAATCACAGTTTGCACACATTTAAAGTGTTTTGATCGAAGGACATATTGAGAAGCACACTCACACTCAAAAAAACAAAAAATCAACGCATGCAATTGAGATTCCATAGGCTTGACCTTCGTCTAAATCTCAACTAATGTGTGATCATTTGAAGTGAAATTCTGTAGGGAATGTTAATAACTTGTAATGTAGGCTTAGAGTCAGGTAGGATAGTCATTTTGTATAAAGTGACTTAATCCTTTCTTGAACATTACACTGAAATTGTACTTTCAACATTTGGTACGTTTTTAGCATTTCATCCTCTTTGTTGTCCCTTTTGTTTTATACTTTTTGACTTCTTTTGAACCTTTGTTTTTCTGAGATTTTCCCCCATCTCATCACCTTTTGAATTTTTTTCTAATTGTTGGAGTGATCTTTTTCTTTTGTTGTAACTTGGTTTGTTTGAACTTGTGGGGAATTTTCAACTCGTCTTTCTTTCCTTTGAAGTCATTTTATATTCTTGACTTTCAGGGACTTTGGTAACTTTTGTTTTTGACAAATTTGAACTTTAAATATTTTTTTGAAACTTGCACGTCTTCGATGCGCTCAAAAAAGTCAAGTCAAAAGAGGGATAGTGCGTATAAGCACTGAGAAAGGGTATAGGCTAAAAAGGTGATTACCCAAAGAAAAAGGCTTAAGGTTCAAAGCAGAACACACTAAGGATTATTGTCATTTGGTAGGCTTTGAAAGGCTCAAACGGGCCAAAGAAGGCCAACAATCATTTTTCAAATCAAACATCACTCAAGATTTCGCCTCAAAAAATATTTAGGCCAAGTTTTAGATCAACAAAGCAACACTATTTAATTTAATTCAAAAGTTCAGCACACAATGCACATGAAACAATGAATTTGATTTTGTTCTATGTTTGCTCACTTGAACTATGTTCGCACCAACCATGTCAAAAATTATTCCAAAATATAAAAATTTTAAAAGAAAAAAAAAATATTTTGAATAAAGAATACCAAACCCAGTAGGGGTTGCTTACGTTTCTCATAGATGACAAACATGTTTGCGTAGTTCGTTCAGATATGACATATAACCTATATTTTGAACAACAAATGAATTTTTTAAAGAAAAAATAATGAAAATGAAAAAACAATGAGCCACATTCAAAGGAGAGCAACCGAAGTTTGACAAAAAAATATTTTTTATTATTTCAAGAAAACTTAACAAGAATGAAGAAATCAACGAGTCGCATTGAAGAGCAGACCACCCAAATTTAACAAAAAATCTCTTTTCTTAATTAAAGAAAAATTAACAAAAGATAAAGAAAATTAATGAGTCACATTGAAGGGTAGACAACCCAACTTTAAAATGCCAAACAATATTATTTTTTTAATTTTTGAAATTGAGTTATTGAAATAAAAAATGAATGAATCGCATTAAAGGATGGGCAACCAAAACTTAAAACTGTCAAACTAAACAATCAAAGATATACAATGAATATACATCACGTACAAGATTTAATGCACAAGATACAAATCAATTAGGAGAGATGCCTCATTGATCTGGAGTTAGAGCATAATCTTGGTGAAATTTATTAGGGTATTCTTTAAAAAAATTGCCCCTGTTTCAACTTAAGCAACCTTTGATATTCAATCTTGTAACAACTATCTCATTTGTAAAAATTTTGGAGACCTCCTTAAGAAAATTTGCCCCAAATTCCATTTTGAAATAGGTGGAAAGCTAACGGGGAACATGATCAAGCCCTTATGGCGCCTACATATTCCATTGAAGCAGGAATCAGGTCAAACGTAATTCCAACAGATTTTGAGTTCAATAATGATTGGACATGAATTATGAATATTCTAAAACTAGATTAGCAAGAGTGACTTTGAAATAATGAAGTATCATACAACATATTCACGTATAACAGGATATCACATAGCATACAAATAAACAATGCATAGCTTATACAAATGTGTCGTGAGTTATCTCAAGCAAATGCGCTAAATATAAGATTTTGGCTTCACTTTACACTAGATGGCTAAGAGTAGGCTTTGAAAATAGATCTGATTACCCGAGTTGGACAAACTCCAAGGTGAAGTACAATAAACATCGTTGGATGACTACAAGCCAACTATTTGTTTATCACTTCAAAAGAATTCGAAGGTGCTTTTTTGAAGGACAACCATGGAAAGTCACGCAATCGCTTTTGTCCTAATACATTTTATTTTCCATTTGACAAAAATTATGCAATGAAATTCAATGACAATATACATACAATTTCATGAATAATGAATAAACAAGTACAATAATAAATAATTAACAAAATATACAGGGAGCAAGGTATAACACAAAATAACAAAATGTTCCTCAATTTGAAAAGATGAACTCATAATGGTTAGAACTTCTATATCCCCGACCTAGTCGTCATTCTATTGGCATCCCTTTCAGATGGTGCAACGTCGCGGTGACTGACCAAAAAATAGTAATTCAGTTTAATATGAGTTAAGGGGTTAAAGGGAGTCCCACCTAATTTTAGGAAAACTAGAAAACCAATTACCAAATTAACTTTAAAAATGTGTCTACAAACCAATAGATTCTAGGTAAGGGGTTCAAAGTTATTATGAAGGGAAGAGGTTAGGCATCTTTCAAGATCCACAAGTGTGGGTCCCAATTGATTTTTTTTTTTATAAGTTGAGGAGGAAAAAATAATAATATACAAATATAATAAACATGCAATATACACAAGTAATATAATAAACAATAATATAAGAATAGGTCTCAATTACCTATCGTCAATAATATACAATAATGAATCAAGAATACTATTCGAACTTAATTTGAATAGCTTCAATGCGAAGTAATTCCTGGTATCTGTAAAGACACTTAGTAAATGTGTTAATAATGAATAAATATGAATAAACAAAATACTAACTTAAGAATAAAATCCGTCTTATTAACATGAAAGGTCTTGAAAATCGATGATAATTTCCTCATCAGTCATTTTTAACAAGCAAAATATAAACAAAAACTAAATTTCCGTCTATTGACATTTGAAAGGCCTCCAAAATCGACAAAAAGATTGTATCATTGATCAATTTTAACAAATAAAACTATATAATATAACACAAATTATATAAGATTAACCTCAAACAAAATAAATAAACATAATAATAGTAATTATGATAATACTAATAACGATAACAACACCAACAATAACATTAATAACAAGACTACTACTAATAATATGAACTTATGTAAGCAAAAGTAAAACAACAATATAACTGAGTTCAATAACCAACCAATAGAATTACTAAAGAAATAAAATAAACAATAAATAACTAACCCAAAAATAAAACGATTAACACAAAAAGAAACTATAATAAATGAAACTGAAGAAAAAGTACCCAGATTATTTAAAAATTACTAAGTCATTAGAAATAAACTCAAAACAAACAAATAATCAGTAAGAAACAGAACAAAAATAATGAAAATTGAAGAACTAAGGTCATCTATTCAACAGTATTGATATAAAACTAAGTAGAATAAAGTTATAAGAGTACAAATATCACCGGAAAAGAGAGTGGAAGTTGTAGGACAGATCTGATTCGCCGTTATTGAGCTTAACTCCGGAGTTGTGGTGGAACTCTAGCTGGTCTGAAACAACGATGGGTGGTTTTGGTGTTGAGTCGGTTCGCCGGAGAAGAAACAGAGCAGCAACGGGGGTGAACTTTTGCTCGTTGGAGATCATTGATATCGAGCAGAAACACCTAAAAACAAAAGAAAATGTGAACAGGGAAGAGGGGAAGGGAAAACTACTTCGCGTTTAGCTCCAGCTCATCAGATCTTTGAGCTCCTCGCCGGAGTTGTTGCCAGAATCACTGGATTGGGGAAGAAAGAAGAAGTAAGGGTCGTTTTGGTGGTGGTGTGGAAGGTTTTCTGGTTTGTTGCAGGTTGTCAGAGAAAATGGAGGAACGGGTTCTGGTTGGTGTTGTTAGCTCACTTGTTTTGTGGGTGAGGGACTGTTCGGCCAGAAACAATGGAGAAAAGGGGAGATATGAGCTGGGTTTCGCCAGAAAAATGAAAATGGAGATGGGGTTTTGAGTTTGTGGTAGATTTTGTGTTGAGCTGGTGGTTGTTGAGCTTGCTGGAGCAACGATGGATCTCGTCGGGAAATGTGATGGGGTTTTGGGGTATTAAAAGAATGGAGAAACGGGGAGGTGGTGGTAGCTAACAAAAAAAAAACTGTAAATTATATAGTAAAGTTACTTGAGGATTTTGTCTGTGAATTTTCATGGAAAAATATAAAATTTCTAATTTCTAGAATATTTTACCTGCGATTTTTTCTCCCAAGAATACCTGTGGTCAAATTTGGCGCCATTTTGCGCAAAATATTAACTAGGAAATTATGCGAAAAATTTATCAGCAAAAAATTATTTTCATAGGTAAATCCGCAAGTAAACTAATAAAATAAATTCCTTTATTTATTCGTTGAATAATTTCCATGTAAATCTACCTGCGAATTTAGTTAGGAGGGATAGTAATATGCAGATTCTTACCTGAGAATTTATCTAAGGAGTTTAATTCAACTAATTTATTTAGGAATAGTTATATGCAGATTTACTTGGAGATTTTCTTACCTGGAGATTTATTCAAGGATTTTAATTCTGCAAATTTAGTTGAAAATATTTTCCTAGGGACCTAAGGATTACATTAACTGGAAAACTACATGGGGATCATTTTATTTGCGGATTCAATTGAAATTTTCTTTTTGGGGATTTCAGTAAAAAATAATTTAATAATAAATATGAAATAACTCGAGTCCTTGAAAAATTTACTTGAGAATTTTTCTTGAATAAAAACTTGAAATTTTGATTCTAGAGATTTAACTTAGTATTTAATCTTAAGAAATTTATTTGTGGATTTTTTTACCAAAAAAATATTTGTATATTGAATTGTGCAGATTTTAAAAGTTTTTGTAGACTTTTAATCTGATTTTAATATATATTAATTATTTATATTTCATAAATAATTAGGTTTTCAAAAACATAAAATAGAAAGTAATATTTGTATGCAATATTCTCACTCTAATGAGGTGTTGAGAAGAAAAAAAAACAATGTGCATTTATATAATTATTAATAACAATATCATATTGTTATAAATTTATATAGGGTGAAAAATATTTATATTTTTAACTTTGATATAAGAATTAAATTTTCGTTCAACTTTGAGTACTAGACTCTCTCCTACTCATATGTCTTAAATTTATTTAATGCTTATTTCAATCTTATGTTATCAATTAAAATTAATAATTACAATATACTTTCTATTCAAATACATTTAAATAATTTATCCATAGAAAAAATAATATATTTTAGATGACAAAAAGAATGAGTATATCTATTAAAACTCACCTTGGTTATCGATTGTTTACTTTTCATACATGAAATATCACCATTGTTCAAGGAGAAAAAGTGAGCAATCAATAGTTGAAGTGTATTCAGATAAATAGTTGGTGATATTTTAGATAGAAAACTCGCACACATGATACTTCAATTATGAAACTCGAAACAACAGAACTTTTTAAGTGTGTTTTTGACCATTGACTTTTTTAAAATAAGGAAAAATTAATTTTTATAATAAAGTTGAGATATATAAATGATTTTCACCATTTACTTTTTTCTAGTCTCTTTGTACCACATCGGCTACGGACAATAGCCTATTGGACATTATATTGTGAAATTCTCATTCTGTTTCACGTGTAATGTTGATTTAAGTTGACAGCATTCGAGAAAGTATCTTAATTTAATTTACCAAGGGTAAGAGATATATCATAAAATCATTAAACGAAACAAGAATTAATGATATAAAAAATGTGTTAGGAACAATATAATTAATAATAGGGTGGCATAGGGTTGTAATTGTGTATATCCCTGAAATGTATTGTTCATAAAAAAAAATTATTATGTAAAATTGAATTGAAAGCTAATTTATTTTAAGCGTTCAATTACTTTTATTCTTTTACCGTTCGAGGACAAACGTTTATTTTAGTGGTAGATGATGTAATTAGGCCAAATTGAGTACTAGGACTATTTAGACCATTATGGTAATAATTACTTTTATTCTTTTACCGTTCGAGGACAAACGTTTATTTTAGTGGTAGATGATGTAATTAGGCCAAATTGAGTACTAGGACTATTTAGACCATTATGGTAATTTAATGTAGAAAATTTTAAACTATTCGATAATTACGAATATTTAGTTGATCAATATTTATTAAATATAATTAATATAGTGATAGCTAATGGGCTAATTTGTTAATTATCTTTTGCCACTTAAATCATATAATTAAATTAAATTAGTGGAATGTGTCACTTTAAATACCTAATTATTTATTGGGAAGGGAAAAGAAAAAGGAGGCACAATTGACTTGTGAAGACGAACGCCAGAGAAACAAAAACATCGTGCTTAAATTTCAGGTAGAAGATGTATATATATTCTACGATTGATAATCATAAATTGTTATTATTATATGTTTTGTTGGGAAAAGGGTTGGTTTTCAAATTGTTACACTATTGATTTTATAAATTGTGGGTAGTATTAATTTGTTGGTTATTATTGACAATAACTAGTGGATAGTAGGGGATAAGTATGTTCATGATAGGTGATAACAATATGACAGAGGGGGGATGTTAATTATTAATTTTATATTATAGATAGATTCCCATGTAACATTCTGCCAAAAAAAAAAAATACAAGTATGAAATTGCTTCGTAATTTGATTCCAAATTCGGATTCTTGCTCTATTATTATCGCACTTCATATTGATATATTAATATATGTATAAGTGAAGGTTAGGTTATTATCACTTATGAACACCATTAGAGTATGTTATTTGGAGGAATCAAGACTTAACATTAGGCTTGAAATTTAGAAGCTTGACTAGATTAGGATGAGTTTTGGACCTAGGCTAGACTTATACTAATATGGGTGTCTATGGACTCACTTGCTTACGAGTATTGCATATTTAGATTGGAAACGGTATGAAGTTTTACGAAAGGAAAAAGTCAAATCTTGAGGATTGTAACACATGTTCGGAATTTCAGGTATGTTAAGACTTTTTAGACTTCGTTGAAGAACATTTTTTTATAATTAAAGATAAAAAGAATGGAATAGACCATGGGTAAGGGCGAAAGATGGGGGTCTCATATCAATGGTGTGACAGACATTGGTACGAGTACCGGTGTTATAAAGGAAAAGTTTATTACTATAGTAGGCCGATTAAAATTCGAGAATGCCAAAGCATATGGGCATTAGATGATTTATTATTCACTTGAATTCTTTGTGTGATTGTGTTTTTCTTTATTGCACCCGTATAGTTGTGATAATTGAGGTGGTTATGTATTATACTGATATTGATTGATTGAGATGCATCATTATCCCCTTTAATGAAATAATATTGTGTACATGCAATGATATGAAATTGAGTATAAGTTGGGCACGTGGAGATCATCCGTGCTGGAATCGTGAGATGTTAAGATTATAATTTGGGCACGTGAAGACCGTCCGTGCAGAAATTGTTAGACTTTATGATAGTGCATTGAGATCGTCCGTGTCGGTATATGGACCTCGCGAGTCCCCCATGGATCATGAACTGTCACGCCCCGAGCCTACACCTGGGCGGGACTAGCACTCGGAGATCATTGCTGGCTTCCAAACTAACCCTTTTTATGGCTTACTTAATACAACGGAAGATTAAACTCATCTTACTCGAGAAATACAACATGTTTAAAGAAAGTACTTCATATGATAAATCTGGCCAAAATGACACTTAAGTCTCAAAATATGAAAACAAACTCCAAACTGAAATACTATTGTCTATGAAGCCTCTAAACTGACTGAAGAGGGATGTTGGGACAGACCCCACAAAAGCTAAACTAATAAAGCAATGAAAAGGATGTCCTCCAGAATGCAAGGAAGCTCACCACTAACTCTGGAGCTTGGTCTGGATCAACGAAGCGCTGCGTGCTGATTCTGAGTTCCTACGTCTGCATCATAAAACAATGCAGGCCACCTGACATCAGTACATTGAATGTACGATTATGCGAGTTGAAAGCTTGAGGGGATCAGATGAACTTATCTTAGCTCTGCTTAATCAGAATATGCTTAACTCAAAGGATATATACATGAAGCAGATTAAAACACATGTGATATATATATATATATATATATATATATATATATATATGAAGCTTATAAAATAGTGAAACAACTCAGTTCGTTGAAGAAATGTAATAACAACACAACTTACTTATATATAAAAGCAATATAACTTTGGTGTGAGATTTTCTAACCGACAACGATCACTATGAGCTTAAGTGGTGATACACCATCTTGCCCACGCTTCCAGAACTGTCATATACCTTGCCATCGATATAAGACCTTACTTTGCTTAGTGGATCCACTAGATAAACTTACGTGATCATCTAACAAGTATGATCGGTCAATTCTCATGATGGCTTCATGGTTTACATGGAGACTTGAGTTAATATGAACTCTCATCCCCACATCGGTGCTCAATACTACTCCCAAAATATAATTTATCTCATACTTTTAATAAAACTTTCTTTTCTTTGGATTGAGATAATTTGTTGAACCCCTTTAGCTTTTAAAAAGCTCCTTTTTGGGATCAATGCTCCCCTTTTAGTTCAAAACTCTTGTGAAACTCTTAGTTTCCTTTTACTCAATGTGAAACATTTGTAAACCTTTAGGGAATACTTATTTCCTTATAGCTTTAGAGAAATGAACTCAACTCTTGCTATTTACTTAACTTGAAACTTAACTCTTAGGAAATACTTAATTCCCTTATAGTCTTTGAGATGTTTATTCAACTCTTTACTCTTTGGTCAACTTGTAACTTGAGCCTTAAAACAAAGTTAAAATGATTGTTTAAGACTCTTTCAAAACTTTAAGAATTCGCTTTCACTTACTTCTTAACTTTTAGACTTTGACTCTTAACTTCTTTGACTTTTATCTTAGCTTTCCTTGAATTAGATTATGGATTAAAGGATCATGATTTCATGTTTATGGATGATTTCATGATGTTAGATGTACTCTAGAGTGTTGGAACCAACTAGGAATGAGAGATACATCACTTAGGAACTAGTACGGAAAGATAGGGAAAGAACGGAATCTCCAAGGGGTCAAGGC
Organism: Solanum sitiens; assembly: GCA_016801875.1. Lineage (NCBI taxonomy): Eukaryota > Viridiplantae > Streptophyta > Magnoliopsida > Solanales > Solanaceae > Solanum > Solanum sitiens. Next base: position 75,678 of record JABWTJ010000405.1, on the reverse strand, counting down.
GCTCTGAACGGCGCGGGGCGCCAGGGCCTGTCGGACAGACCCTGGTCTGGGGCGCTCTGGCTGGCGCGTCCTGTCGGAATGTTTGCCTTGAGGCGCTATGGTAGGCGCGGCGTCCCAAGGTCTGTCTGACGGGACCTCCGACTTTCTTCATCGTTTTTCACCTCTAAACCTTCCCCAGCTTCCATGGATCCAATCCCAAAACACTTAGCATCCTTAAATAACTCATTACCCAATAGTTTAGACCCGAAAATAGTCTGAAACAAGAATTAAAACTACTAGAGATCAACCATAAATCAACCAACAATAACTTCAAACTTTTCATCAAGAACTTCAAGATTTACTTTCAATTAACTCTAAATTGTTGTAATGGATCAAGTTGGAGGGTGGGTGAAAGGAACCAACACCGAATGATCTCACATACCTTGATAGAGATCACAGCCGACGAAATCCACACAACGTTCTTGGCGTTCTTGGATGATTCTTGGTCTTCTCTTCTTCTCTCTTTTTCTCCCAAGACCTAAGAGTTCTTAGATTTGCATAACTGATTTGGGACTTAATTTTACCCCTAATATAACCTTAAAACGAATCAGGAAATACAAGGGTGAAAAGGCAACTTTGCCCTTACTAAAATCCGGATTTGGAATTCCCTCTTCCCAACATCCCAACTTCCGGAAGTCATATCTCCCTCATACGACCTCAGAATTTCAAAAATTTGACGTTGTTGGAAAGATCTTATAACGAGTTCTCCATCCATATAAAGAACGCATCCAAAGTTCTCTTGATCTGGAATTTATGACTGTTTGAAAATGACCAAAACTCACTTTTAAAATCTGGAAATTTTCCAGATTTCCTTACTTATTTCCAAATTTGATTATTCTTGTTTTTCTTAACTTAACCTTAGTTAATTCTAGAATACGAGATGCTACAATATCTCCCCCTTGGGAACATTCGTCCTCGAATGAGAATTCTTTCTCTAAGCTAAGGTTAGTAACATCATTTCAGAACTCAACAACAAAAACAAGTAATAACATGCTTATACACAACCTTATATAGTGCTAAGAAGAGAATTTAGTACCTTGGTCTGCATTCTCTCTGGATTCAAAGAGATGTGGATATCTCTTCTTCATTACCTCCTCAGCTTCCCAAGTTGCTTCTTCCACGAATTGGTTCCTCCAAAGGACCTTGACTGAAGCAACTTTTTGTAAGACCTCGAAAATAAACTAGAGATACGGGTCAAAAACACAACTAAACTATCCCATTTTTTTAAGTTTCATACCTAAACTATTGAGAGTGTAAGTTTCATACCTAAACTATTACTTTTTAGTTTGAGAAACACACATCAGTGGTGACTGTTGCACTCTCTCTTTTATTTGAAAAAAACTTGACACGTGACATTTCACATGAATAAAATATTCCACCTTGACAAAAATTAAATAATAAACTATTAATATTAATTAAAAATTAAAGATTAAAGTATTACTATCCTTTGAAATATAATTTGTTTAAGATTAAAATTTAAATTATTTTTTTCACCCCACTCCACCACTTCCTCCACGTAGCCCCCCCCCCCCCCCCAACCCCCAACCCCCAACAATCCTCCATCCTTTTTCAAAATTTAGAAAATATTTTTTGAAAATTCATACTAACCCCCTCCCCCCACCCTCCAAAAAATAATTGATATTATTTTATTTTTGAAAAATTAAAATTCTACCGCATCCTATTTTACCATCTACTCCTAATTTTTATTTTTATTTTTACATTTTTCTCATTTGGTGTTAGAGATGTACGTACATATATGTTTCAATTTTTTTCCACTAGTGTACGAATATAATATAAATAAATGAAAAATGAAAAAAAGTCTTGCGGCAAGTAAAAATATATTCGATATGTATATATATATATATATATATCTAACACAATATGAGAAAAAAATTTGAAAACGGAGGGTTAGGTGAGGTGCGTAGAATTATTTTTTAAAAAAATTGAAATAATATCTAAATTGATATTTGAGGGGGGGGGGGAGGGGAGGGGAGGAGATGAAGTAAAAAAATACTTTTATAGAAGAAATTTAAACCAAAAAAAAAAACTAAAGAGGCCGGCGGGGTGAGGGCGGTGAGAGGAAGTGATGGAGTGGGGTAAGAAAAATATTTTATATTTTATTTTATAAAATAAATTAATTTTTTGGATAATAATTTTTAAATTTTAAATTTTAAATTTCAAGCAGCACTAATATTTTTTATTGTTTTGTCCATGTGGAGTGTGATGTGATAATTTTATAAAATAAAAGAGAGAGTGTAGTACACACACCATGATGAGAGTGGTATAAAAAAGAGAGGTGTGTTTCTCAAACTAAAAAATGATAGTTTAGGTATGAAACTCACACTGTCAATAATTTAGGTATGAAACTCAAAAAAAGAGTATAGTTTAGGTATGTTTTTTAACATTTATCTCAATAAACTAAGGTTCTTAGAGCCTCACATGTGTTTAAAAAGGTTTAAAATATGTTAATTAAGTGTTCTATAGTATGTATACTTGATTTGAAGTCATTTGGAGGTCAAACGTCCAAGACGTTTGAAAGTTGGTCTTTAGACGTGCTAGTGTGTCCTTGTATGATAGCCTTGCTCTTATGTGTTGTTTGATGTCCAAAAATAGTGGATGTGACCCTAGAATCTTAATAGACATTTTAAGGGTCAAAAAGTTTGGGTACGACTCCGCGCGGACCACCCTAAGGGCCCCCGAGGAGGACCCAAACGTTGGGCAAGGAGGCTACCCAAGGCAGCGTGCTGCAAGAATTGAAGTTGCCCTCGCGTCGCGCTCCTGGCACTGAGTGTGCCTATGTGTCGCGCACCCAATACGCACCCTGCTGCCTCAAAAATTATTTGAGGCGGAATAAGAGGCTGCCTCCGCGACGCGCAACCACTTCCCAGATCCGGTTGCGTCGTTTTTAAGTCATGTTTGACATGTCTAAAAGTCCCAATAAGTATATGGGTGTTTTGGTAACTCAGTGGGACAATTTTAAACTGTTTTTAGGACTTATTTAACCCTTTCCCAGGCCAAAAACCCCAACACCCAATAAGAAAATCAAAATTCCAAATCTCTCTTCTCTTCCAAATTCTCTCAAACCTCCATTGGAGGGAAAACTCAAGTTCAAGCTATGGGCTGGATTTTCATGGTTTCTTCTTCAATTTCTTGTGGGCTTCTCATGTAGAAAGTTATGGTAGTACTTCATCCTTATTTATCCATTCTTCTAAGGAGTTCCTTCAAAGGTTTTCAAAGAGAATTCATGATCAAAATTCCTATCTTTCAATCTAGCCATGGGTTCATTGTCAAATTGATTTCAAAAGCATTCTAATGATGAATACATGATTAATTACTGATTTTAAGATGAAATCCAATCCAATTCCCTGAAGAACCCATGATCCCTCTAATTTCTCAATTTATGATATAGTGTAGGTCTTGTGATCTTGATTAGATGATTATTGGATTATGTTTAGATTGTATTGAATTGCTTAATTCTATGTTTATCTATATAAATTGAATATGAATTATTGAGGATCGGATGTGAATTGCTGAGAATTGATCAGTGGCAATCATAGCTTAGAAATATTGGTGAGTTGACCTAGACCTCTCTATTTAGTATAGAATTGGCATTGAATTGTGTTGATTGGTATGGTCCATTTATGGTGGCGATGTTTACCTTCTTGTCTATGTATATATATCTATATGTTGTGATCATGGTCTTGAAGGCAATTGACTTAATGTGAATTCTGGTTATGATGATCACACTATGTGAAGTATATGTCTAGTCTCTTTTGCTAGTATCATGTTCAAGGCTATATTGATGATGCTTTCTATATGTGAATGAATATGTTAGGGTTAGGGGTCTATACGTTTGACATGGTTGAGGTCTATTGATGATTGTTTACTCTTATGTAGTATGACCCGTACCTATGCACCCCTATATAAATATGTTGTCTTGAGCATGATTAGGAGTCCTAGATGTAAATGATGAATATGTCTTATCTCCTATGCTATGATGTTTGGTATGTAGTCTATACTTCTTATTACTCTATATATGAGTTGTCTATTGTTTAAGGGACTTGAATGTGTGTTGTGACCTTTGTAAGGTGGCTGCCTCAATGTTAGGATTGTTGCCATTATATGATCATGTTGACCAATGTACACATACTCACATCTCATGCATACTTACAAGTAGTGTAGGTCATGGTGTCTAATGAAAGTATATTCTCATATGCACTAATGTCTACTACTATGCATGTAAAGTATATATTCAAGAAGTATGTATTGTAACTCTTAAACTAGGATGACTTGATAGGTGTACTAGTATGGATGAGGGTATAGGACCTTGTTCATGCATTGCACATGTGTGCCTTGATAGGATAGTTCCTAGGTGGTTATCTATGTTTATGAATATGAATGTATGGTTAAGTGATGAACATATCTTATATGCATGAATAAAGTAAATTATGAATATGTGTGGTCTAAAGGTGTTTTGTGAAAGGTTTGCACACATGTATGTACACACACACATGTTTGATGATCTAGTCAATAGAGGGGCTCTTGGAAGGTGTTCCCAAGAGTATCCTAAACTAGATGGTGCTTGAATATGATATGTCCATGTGAAAGGGTTTCTCACATGATTTAGGTTCATGAACTCTCATCTATGACCTATGAGCTAATCATATGTGGAATCAATCTCTTAAAACCTACTTTTATAAAGTAATAATAATAATGGCTTTTCAATAAAGGGAACTTAGCTTAGGACCGAGAGAACTTGAAGATGAGGGGTGCCCTTCCTAATGTGGGAAGGCTTGTTCACCAAAGTCCTCGCGAGGTGGATAACTACAATGCCCCATATGGCATAAAGAGGGTTTACATATATGCCTCCTAGTTTCTTAAACTATGTTTGCCCCATAGGATCTAGCAAGTGATATCACCTAAGATGCTAGCATGATGTTAATGTTCTACTTTGGCTAAGTAGAGCACCTCTTCTTGGTGTGGGGTTCTACAACACCGGATTCAATATTTAGCACCCATGGTCTTAGTGTCGGTTAAGGCTATAGTTTCCCTAAAGTAAAATCGACAATAGAAGTAAAGCTAGGACCCTAACTAGGATAACCTAAGGGAAGTTACTTAGTGTAGGTGAGGGTATGAGACTTTACCTATGCATTGCCCAAGTAGCTCTTAAAGGGAGTTCTAGGAAGGTGTTCTATAGGTATATGAATATGTATATGTCTTATATGCATGACATTATGGTATTGACCTAATTGTATGTTCATATGCATAGTATGAGGCTTATGGTGTCTATATTATGAAGGTCCTACTTATGTATGTAATTGACTATACTTGTGATGTTGATGTATGAAGTAGATGATAGGCTTGTGGTCTCTTTATGAGTTTACTAAGTACGTGTGAGGTTATGGGACTTCACATGCACATTGCACTAGTAGGCTTATATTGGGATTATGAGTAAGGTCTTGTGATGTCTATATGAAATGAAGTCCAATATGCTATTGTTGACTATTGCCTATTATGATGTTATTGGTAGTGTTGATTTGCATGTGGTCTTGAAGTGAGTCTTATATGTGGTTCATGGAACATGTTGGTTCATATGTGAAATAGGTGTCTTAGGTTAAGCTATGTTCTTATGGATGCCTATGTTTAAGTAAATGAAGGTTATGTAAACGTTCGCCTTGGTGACCTTAAGGTGATGCTTAAGTGTGAGTAGTGGAATGGGACACTACTCATACATTGCACCAAGTGTTACTAGAGGGTTACTTGGGGGTTAAAGACTTAAGGTAAAAGACAAGATAATATATGAATATGATAAATGTGCTTTAAGTGAATAATGTGGCTTTATGTGATGTTATGAATAGTGTCCATGCTTATGTGAAGTGTATGAGCTATGTTGTGCTTATTACATTAAAGTTTTTATGAAGTTTTATAAAAAGGCATGATGCATGGTCTTCAAAGTAAATGTACCTTTAAAATGAAAATGGAGATGGGGTTTTGAGGTTGCCTTGGTCGATTTTGTGTTGAGCTGGTGGTTATTGAGCTTGCTGGAGCAACGATGGATCTCGTCAGAAAATGTGGAAGGGAAGGGGGGGGGGGGTTTATGGTCTGGAAAAAAATGGAGAGAGGTGGTGGTGGCTCACTACAAGAAAACTGTAAATTACATAGGGAAGTTACTTATGGATTTTGTCTGCGGATTTTCATGGAAAAATACAAAATTCCTAATTTTTATAATATTTTGCATGCGATTTTTTCCCCAAGAATATATGTGGTTAAATTTGGCGCCATTTTGCGCAAAATATTACCTAGGGAATTATGTGGGAAATTTATACGCAAAAATTATTTTCATGGGTAATTCCGCAAGTAAACTAATAAAATAGATTTCTTTAATTTCCATGTAAATCTACATGCAAATTTAGTTAGGGATTATATGCGGATTTACCTAGAGATTTTCTTACCTGAGAATTTATCTAAGGATTTTAATTCAATGAATTTATTTAGGGATAGCTATATGCGGATTTACTTGGAGATTTTCTTACCTGTGAATTTATGACATGGAAATATTTTCCTAGGGACTTAAGGATTACATTAACTGAAAAATTACATGGGGATCATTTTATTTGCGGATTCAATTGGAAATTTCTTTTTGGGGATTTCCGCAAAAAAATTATTTATTAATAAATATGAAATAACTCGAGTCCTTGAAAAATTTACTTAAGAATTTTTCTTGAATAAATACTTGAAATTTTGATTGTAGAGATAACTTAGTATTTAATCTTAAGAAATTTATTTGTGGATTTTTTTACAAGAAAAATATTTGTATATTGAATTGTCCAGATTTAAAAAGTTTTTGTAGACTTTTAATGTGATATTAATATATATTAATTATTTATATTTGAAAAATAATTAGGTTTTCAAAAATAATAAATACAAAATAATATTTGTATGCAATATTCTCACTCTAATGAGGTATTGAGAAGGAAAAAAAAACAATGTACATTTATATAATTATTAATAACAATAACATATTGTTATAAATTTATATAGGGTGTAAAATATTTACATTTTTAAATTTGATATAAGAATTAAACTCTCGTTCAACTTTGAGTACTAGACTCTCTCCTACTCATATGTCTGTTAAATTTATTTAATGCTTATTTCAATCTTATGTTATCAATATAAATTAATAATTACAATATACTTTTTATTCAAATAAATTTAAATAATTTATCCATAGAAAAAATAATATATTTTAGATGACAAAAAGAATGAGTATATCTATTAAAAGCTCACTTTGGTTATGGATTGCTTACTTTTCATACATGAAATATCACCATTGTTCAAGGAGAAAAAGTGAGCAATCGATAGTTTAAGTGTATTTAGATAAATAGTTGGTGATATTTTAGATAGAAAACAACAAAAATTTTAAGTATATTTTTGACAATTGACTTTTTAAAAATAAGAAAAAATTAATTTTTATAATAAATTTGATGTTATAAATCCATTGAATAGTGGATTGTCCATTTTCTTTCTTCATTGAATAGTGGATTGAAAAAGCATAATAATTTATTTGTACTCCACTGACATTATACCTTGATTTATGGACTACCAGACCAAAACGTCATTTTTCTAAGTGAAACAAAATATACTTGAATTATGCATTTCACTTGGCCAATCATTTATCTGTCTCACTCTATGACAGATTTGAATTGAAGATCCTCGTCACAATTTATATCATTGAGCGCTACCTCATATCAAAGATATCGTCGACGTTTATTTGATATCGATTCCAACAAGACACAACTTATCGAGATCTCTTCATTTTTCATTATTTTCCAGGTACCTGAACCTTTTTCGAGGTTTTATGAAGTGTTATTGCAAGCCCAATAACCTTTCATACCATTTAGCAAGCCTAATAACCTTTCATACCATTTAGCCATCTTGATGACTATTATAATTTTGTTCATCCACGCACTTATTCATACATTCAATCACTTGTCATCTTTCAGACTTATTATTCACTGCAACCACATTCGTATGATAGAATGGAGAAGGTGGAGGATTTCAAACTTATCATATATTGCTACCACATTCGTTCTAGGGAATGAAGAAAATTCAATGAAACGAATTTCAAGAATTTTTATCAAAAATATATTATTTTGTCTTAATCATCATTTTATCATCACTATAGTGCATTGAGACTCAAACTCAATGTCTTATCCATACAAGGCACGTTAGGCCATAATTCAATGAGACTCGAATTCAATACCTTGTCATTATGGTGCATCAAAACTCAAATCGATGTCTTACCCTCTTGGTGCGATAAAACATGAATCTACCGTCTTACCCTCAAACATTTTTTTTATTATGGTGCATCCGGACTTTAACCTGATGTCTTACCCTTTTGGTGCGATGAAACTTGAATCCACCGTCTTACCCTTAACCAACGGTATAATAAACCGAAGTACAACATGACTTAGCCTTTGAGTTTTTCAAAACAATCAAAATAACATTTAAATTCATGCTATTAAAACTTTATACCTTCTTTCATTTAAGAAATTTTGTATAGCAAGTCATATTCAACCAATAGTAGTATATGGTAATTGTTAGTGACTTAATACTATTTTATTCTAAATATAAAAGTATTTTAAAAAATACATACCTGATTTTATGCATATAATATCTTGATTCTCATAATGAGATCAAGCAAAATATGAGCTAAAGAAAAACTAAAACTCAATCGCAATTGGCTAAAGTCTCTTGCTGATAACGTGTTATGAAATCAAGTCTATATCAATATAAGTATAAAGAGAAGAAGGCAAGAAATGTAGATAGAAGAGAGAATATTTCTTCTTATTCAAGTATATGTCACAATTTATAACAAATTCAGATCTTGATCTTTTCATAAAAATGCAAGGACAATTATGGTCATTCCTTTTGTACCCTTTTCTTCCTTGATTATTTCAATCCATATAAGAATTCTTGAAGCTTTATTGAAAAAGTTTCCTTCAAACTTTTATATGCTTCTAACACCTCGATTGCCTCAAGGATTTCATATAACCTTCATTATTGTCTAGATAGACATGATAATTATTCATTATATGCATTCAAGCGTTTCATATGTTGTCAGATCAAAAAAAACCTCATTGCATCCACCATAGAAGAAAACATCTCCAGTAATGTCAGGATTTTTACGACAAACCTTTATGCCCCAAAGCACAAACCGTATTTGATATCTTATGGTTATACTATCGCATAATAACTTATTTGTACCCCCACTGACATTATACCTTGATTTATGGACTACCAGTTCAAAACGTCACTTTTCTAAGTGAAACAAATATACTTGAATTATGCATTTTACTTGGCCAATCATTTATCTGTCCCACTCTATGACAGATTTGAATTCAAGTTCCTCGTCATAATTTATATCATTGAGCGCAACCTCATATCAAAGATACCGTCGACGGTTATTTGATATCGATTCCAACATGACATAACTTATTGAGATCTCTTCATTTTTCATCATTTTCAGGTACCTGAACCTTTTCCAAGGTTTTATGAATTAATATGTCGTGGTTCTCTCTTATAACACTTGCCTCATTATCATGACCATATTGATTATTTGCTCCTCTCCTTCTTCAAAAAATTTTATATTCAGAATCAATTGGTCTATTACGCTTTCGACGTATCATAGACTTTGTCCTTCAAGGACTTCACATTGGAGCATTTATAGCTGAATTATGTGATAAAATCAGTACATTCATCTGACAATTGATTTGCAACATTATGCAAATGAAATTATCCCTTGAACTTTAAGTTCACGTATTTATTTAACGAGGATCTAGATAATTCATAATTAACCTCACACATAATTTTCAGCTGTCAAAATATCATTTCTCCCCCTAATGTTAGAAAATCTAACATTAATCTCAACCTTATTTGGGAATTCATCTTGGTGCGTGGTGGAGCAATTAAAATCATAACCGCACATTCAATATTTTAGATGAAAATTATTTGGTTCCTGACCCTGAACCAATTTTAATGGGGAATCCTTCTTGGCTTGATGCATACATGTGTTGCTACATGTTAAATAAAATTATCTCATACCAAATCTTATTTGGGAGTTTAGTTCTCATAACCATGATTTAGCTATAATTGGAGGCACACAATTTTTGCTAAATCAACCAGCATTATCAATATAATTTCATAGTTTGGAACTGTGCTCTTAATTTAACAATTTGATCAAACAACCTTACAAACACCAATTTGTAAGTTAACAACAAAGCACATGTGATCATCACATAGATGCATCTATCATATAGTTTCAAATGATCCACATGGCAGGTGAATGGGCCCATATTCACCTTTTTATATGTTTCCAAAACTTCTGGGAATTACAATCTCAACCTTAGCTGGTATAATGATCATTTTATCAAGAGAACAAGCAACACAAGAGAATTCTTGAAGAATCTTTTATTTCTTCATCATATAACCCACATGAATTCTTAATTACATTTGCATCACATTTAAACCAAAACGGTTAACCGGTCATGCCAACTGATCTTTATTTCAGTACACTTAAAATTTACTTTTGCATGTGATTCCATCAACATGTCTATGTTTGTGTGCAACAAACAAGAGGAAAAAATGGGCAATATTTATAACCCGCTTCGGTTGTAGTAATTTAAAGATATTAAATCTTTTCATAATTTATAGTCTCAATATTTCTTTTCAATTCATTCGAAACTTAAAATGTTTCTTTTGAGACTTACTACAACCCAATTATTATTCTTCTGATAATCACACAACTCGTTAGAGCTTGCAATTAATTTTGTGTAGTATCACATATTCCATGACATCATCCATATGGTGAACATCTCCTCAAGGAGAAATTATATCGTTATTGTTATGCCGTAATTTTATCTATCTTTAGAAAAATCACTTTTTTTTGAAATGTTTCTAAGTATAAAACAATTTGAGAGAAAAATACTTAAAAAAGTGTCGCCACTTAATTTTTTAAAGAAATTAAGAAAACTCAATTTAAAAAATTTTTAACAGATTATATCTTTATAAATTTAGAGAAAATGGGTAAGATGTTCTTATTTACGCTTCAAGAAGGTTTTTAGGACACTTGAAGCGTCCGCAAACATGCGGTTATCCTACGACTTAAGTTAATATTTTTTTACTATTCTTAGGAACATGATTTAATTTGAGAGAATAATTTAACAAAGAATAACTTTAAATTTATTAAGAAAAAAGAAATTAATTGAAATATTTGGATTAAATTACAAGTAATTGAATTTTGGCAAAACTAGATTAATTCAATTTTTATTTTATTTTTTAATACATTTTTATAACAATTTTACCAACTTGATTAATTAAGACGTAAAAAATTAATTGAAGAATAAATAAAGAGTTTTGACTCAAATATTCAACAAAAGTGTAAGAGTTGATAAGAAATAAAGTTTTTATTATGATAAACTAACATAAAGAATGTGACTCTTCTTTTGGGGAATTCAATTAAGTTAATTAACAATTCTAAAGTTAGAGTTAATAATAAAAATAACAAGCGATAACTAAAGACAATTAAATAATAAAGAGAGAAAAAGAAGAGTGTGGGCCTTTGGGGCCTATTACTGTCCAAAAACATTGGGCCAAAGCTGCTGATTTTTGGACTTTTAAACCAATTCCCGTTTTCATATACACAAGTTGTATATCGGGGTATACAACTCGTATATCAGCCTCGTTTTCTGTATCTTGGGTTGTATACTAAAGGTATACAGTCCACTTCAGCTTCCAAACACCTGTATTCCGATTATAGACTCGTATATCAATATTCTTCATGTATACCAGTGTATACTACTGCATATGACATGTATACAACACATTTTCGGACTTTCTGATCCTGTTTCAGCTTCTCTTTCACCACAAATATGAGGATGACTCGAAACGACGCAAGGATATGGAAGAGTGGAGTTCAAAGTGAACTCGAATTGGTATTACATGCGAAAATAAATAATAAGGATTAGGATGGTAGATTAAGCATCTTAAATTTTTTATTCAAAGCCACTTTGAGGAAACATCATAAGAAATACACTCATAAACTATCATCAAACCTAAATAACTTCAAACGATAAATTGCATAACCAATAAGTAAGTCCTATTGCCAAAGGGAAGCAAGAGTTATACAACAAAACAATGAACTGAGGGAGTATTTAACAATCAAATACATGAAGCATACTACAGTCTACATCCAAATAACATTATCATATTCATGCATTCTGCAAATTCTAAGGAGACAACCCAAAACCAAAAATAAGTCAACATAAGGGCACTAAGTTAAATATCATGTTTTAAATCATATAGTAATGGAAAATACCCACCAACTTGAGTACTCAAAACACATCTATGAATACAATGGTAACCATTCTATGATAATTGTTCCTCAAGCGAGGGGAGGTTTACTATGAATTGAATTTAAAAAAAATAATGCGAAACAATGCCTTACAACTTTTCCGACAGCCACAATTAGAAAATGGATGGATCATAAATAGGCGAGACCATAACGAAATGCAGGCAATTGAGGCAATCAATATCAATTCTAAACACTTCCAATGATAATTAAATTATCCTCCTATTAGCTTCTTAGACCAATTATGGTAATTAGTGACTGGAAAGCTTAAAGGGAAAGCTAGCTACTACTAAGCATGAGCCTCTGGAGGACAAGGAAAATAAAGTATTATAACAAAATTAGAGCTACACAATATTCAAATTTTTAGCCATTGAAACGGAGAAACTATTACACTATCGTATCAAACTGGAAAATCAAAAGGGGACCAAAGATCTTAATCAAAGCATTTTATGCTTAAATCATATCCAAAGGACATATTTTATACCTCAACAACCGAAATGTACTAACTCAAACCGAAACGAACAATTACTAGACATCAACAGTAAGCCAAGACAAACTTTTATGATTTCATCAAAATATCAATAACACAACAACATACACTCGGCCATATTCAAATGTTAAACCCATAACTTTGTATCTTTATTAAAGAAATCAGAAAACAAATTGTGACATTATCACAAAAATTGAAACTTTCAAAACAACAATAACATGAAATGAAGAACCTAGCAAAAAGGAATATTACCTTTGTCGGGGCAGCGACTGGGACGACGAGCTTGGGCGAGCTATTTCACCACCACGAACTCCGATGAAAGTTCTCGATGACAAAGAACAAAGAGCTGAAGACGAGAACTCGAGATTTGGAATTTTTAACTTAGGGGCTATAGAAATCAAAATTATTCTTATGAACATATATCATCGTCTTCTTTTTCCTCCTCTCCTCGTTAATCGAGTGGGAGTATTTATAGGGGAAAAGAAAATCATTTTTTGGGGGAAATCGGATGTAAAGTAAGAATTTGAAATTCAAGTTCCCTTTTGGATAAAGTTCCTGGATTTGCGCGAATTGATGGGATTTTTTGGGTTTGCTGGGATTTTTGCGTGATTTGCTCGCTGGTTTTTGTTGTTGTTGCGTGAAGAAGATGAGGCAGTGGGTCGGATCGGTACTGGGTATGTACGTATGTCGTATGGCATAGTTGTTATTTAGTGTATTGTATAGGCGGGCTGGAAATTGGAATAATTGTGCTTGGGTTATTTGGTAGAAGATTGGGCTTAAGGGTTGAGTAATTGGTTGATGTAACTTGGCCCAGAATTAGTATTCTCATGGTTTTTGGAATGGGCTGAAGCAATATTGAATGGTGATGAAGAAGTGGGCTGCTGAAAACTGGGAAAAGGCCCAAGATTTGGCTTGCAAATGGGGTTGAAAAGAGGTAAAAGAAATGGCCAAAGTTGTACTAGTAAAATGGCCACATGAATTACAACTATGGCCCATGGGAATTAAGAAGTTAGCCAATTTGAATTTAATTAATGATTTGGCTAAAAACTAAATAAGACAAATTAACATAAATTAATTAATGAGTTTCTTAATCTTAACGAAATAAAACAATTAACTTGATTATAAATTAATAACTAAAAAAATATATGCCAACTTAAAATAAACTAATTTAATAAAATATTCAATTAAAAAAAAAATCTTTTGAGATGGTTTGCGAATATTCATAAAATATATTAATTATATATAATAATATAGAACATATAAATTACTTAAATTTATGAAAAAACGACAAAACTATTTAAAATAACTTGCAAAATATATTTATTATTTTATTTTTATTTTGAAATTCTCATAAAACAAATTATTTTAAATCGTTTGAAATTTAAGAAGCTCGATGATTAATTTATATATTGGAGGGCCAAAATTGGGTGTCAACAATTATTATCATGGTTACATTATTACGAGCAAGACATGTTTCTTGCTTTACTTTTGTTGTACCATAGGTACACAATCAATGACAAATTTGTATTACAACACAATTATATTATTTTGGTCATGGCACAACCTTTATAGGCAAGAAAATTTATTTCTTTTGCCCTTTTAATTTGGTAGTTCACAAATAAACATACCATAATATTTATGACGTATAAACGTACACGACCATTGATTATTTCTATCAAATAAAAATTTATTTATTCCTCTCAAATCTCTCGTAGAGATGACTTGTGACATATATCATTGTTTTTTCAAACCTCCCATAGAGGTGAGTTTTGACATATATCTAACCCATAATTATTTTATCACATCTTGACCCATTCTCTTATAGAATGGTCGAGCATTTACGATACTCATCACAAGTCACATTGTCTCAAAGGAATGGACTAATCATTTATATGTACTTCGTAATTTTGTATTATAAGCACATTATCATGACTTTAAAATTCATCATATTTCCATGACACACCTCAACATTACTTTGAAAGATAAAGTGCACCACCACTTTATATTCTTTTATTTTGATGGAGGATTTATAAAACTTATCAAATATTGAGTCGACAAGATCGCAAGCCCAATAACCTTTCATACCATTTTGATACTAAAAATTACCTTTACATTTTGAAGGACTATTTGGAGAATCCATAGTGTTCTTCATTTAGCCATATTGATGACTATTATAATTTTGTTCATCCACGCGCTTATTCATACATTCAATCAATTGTCATTTTTCAGACTTATTATTCACTGCACCCACATTCGTATGATAGAATGGAGCAATTGGGCGGATTTCAAACTTATCATATACTGCTACCACATTTGATTTAGGGAATGGAGCAAATTCAATGAGACGAATTTCAAAAATTTTCATCAAAAATATATTATTTTTGTCTTAATCATCATTTTATCATCACTATGGTGCATTGAGACTCAAACTCAATGTCTTATCCATACAAGGCACGTTAAGCCATAATTCTATGAGACTCGAGTTCAATACCTTATCAGTATGGTGCATCAAAACTCAAATTGATGTCTTACCCTCTTGATGCGATAGAACATGAATCTACCGTCTTACCCTCAAACATTTTTTTTTTCATTATGGTGCATTCGAACGTTAACCTGATGTCTTACCCTATTGGTGTGATTAAACTTGAATCCACCGTCTTACCCTTAACCAACGATATAATAGACCGAAATACAACATGACTCACCCTTTGAGTCTTTCGAAACATTCAAAATAATATTCAAATTCATGCTATTAAAATTTTATACCTTCTTCCATTTAAGAAGTTTTGTATAACATGTCATATTCAAAAAATAGTAGTATATGTCTTTGGTTCTTGATAATTGTTAGTAACTGAATACTATTGTAGTCTATATCATAAAAATATTTTAGAACATACATACCTGATTTTATGCATATAATACATTGATTCTCATAACGAGATCAACCAAAATATGAGTTAAAGAAAAACTAAAACTCAATCTCAATTGGATAGAGTCTCGTGTTGATAACGTGTTATAAAAGTAAACTCATAATATAATAGAAAGAGAAGATGAAACCCAGTGCGACAAAACCTCGGTCAAGGAAAAAAGAGTGCAACGCGTATTGTACTCTCCCTGATTAAAACATCAATTAATTTCTTGCGATGATGTCTCCAATCTTCGTACATTGTGGTTGGTATATTTTTTTTCAGAGAAAAACCACACATTTTCTGAATATGGTGTGTCATTTATCTCAACCAGACGCACTCTCGACTTGCTTCATGGAGGGCTTTTATTTTTACATAGCAAAATTTTTTCATTGATCGTCAGGATATTATTGTGCCTCCATATGCAAACAAATAGCGTATTTGAGATCGTGCTTTATGCAAATCAGATAAATATTATTATTCTGCATCTCCGTAACCAATCAACTCTGACTTGAATTCTTCGGAATAGAATGAACTCATATCTATGGTCCTTCAAAGATATTCAAGTATATACATAACACCATTTCAATGTCCTTTTGTTGGGAAGGAACCGAATGTTGCCAGTAAATTTACTGCAAAATAGATATATGATCGAGTATTGTTAGCAAGATGCACTAGTACCCTGATTGCACTATGATATGGAGTTTCATCACCAAGAAGCTCTTCATCCTTCTCTTGAGATCAAAATGAATCATCATTTATTTAAAGCGATCTCATAATCATTGGGGTACTCAATGAATGTGATTTATCCATATAAAACTGCATCAAAACTATGTTGACTGATGGACAAATATTTCATTTGTCAAATTATCAATTTGTAGGTCACGATAAAATTTTATCTTACCATGACCTTTTCACCCTTTCAAACACTCAATAGCTTTTAAAAGCTCTTTAAGAGTGCTAATGACGTTCAAGTCATCAACATACATCGCTATAATAACAATTCAGATCTTGATCTTTTCATAACAATGCAAGGACAATTATGGTCATTCCTTTTGTACCCTTTTCTTCCTTGATTATTTCAATCCATATAAGAATTCTTGAAGCTTTATTGAAAAAGTTTCCTTCAAACTTTTATATGCTTCTAACACCTCGATTGCTTCAAGGATTTCATATAACCTTCATTATTGTCTAGATAGACATGATAATTATTCATTATATGCATTCAAGTGTTTCATATGTTTTCAGATCAAAACAAACCTCATTGCATCCACTATAGGTGAAAACATCTCCAATAATGTCAGGAATTTTGCGACAAACCTTTATGCCCCAAGGCACAAGTTGTACTTGATATATTATGATTATACCATCGCATAATAATTTATTGTACCCCACTGACATTATACCTTGATTTATGGACTATCAGTCCAAAACGTAATTTTTCAAAGTGAAACACTATACTTGAATTATGCATTTTACTTGGCCAATCATTTATCTGTCCACACTATATGACAGATTTGAATTAAAGATCCTCGTCATAATTTATATTATTGAGCTCTACCTCATATCAAAGATACCGTCGACGGTTAATTGATATCAGTTCCAATATGACATAACTTATCGAGATCTCTTTATTTTTCAGGTACATGAACCTTTTTCGAAGTTTTATAAAGTGTTATGTCAATGTGCTCTTTTATAGCACTTGCCTCATTATCATGACCATATTGATCATTTGCTCCTCTCCTTCTTAAAGGAATTTTATATTTGGAACCGATTGGTCTATTACGCTTCGGCGTATCATAGACTTCACATTGGAGAATTTGCAGCTGAATTATATCATAGGGTCAGTATATTCATCTGGCAATTGATTTGCAACATTATGCAAATAAATTATCCATTGAACTTTAAGTTCACATATTTATTTAACGAGGATCTAGATAATTCATAATTAACCTCACACATAATTTTCAGCTGTCAAAATATTATTTCTCCCCCTAATGTTAGAAAATCTAACATTCATTCCAACCTTATTTGGGAATACATTTTTGTGCGTGGTGGATCAATTAAAATCATAACCGCAGATTCAAACATTTTAGATGAAAATTATTTGGTTCCTGACCCTGAACCAATTTGAATGGGGAAACCTTGTTGACTTGATGCATACATGTGTTGTTATATGTTAAATAAAATTATCTTATACCAAATCTTATTTGGAAGTTTTGTTCTCATAACTATGATTTAGCTATAATTGGAGGCATACAATTTCTGCTAAATCAACCAGCATTATCAATATAATTTCATAGTTTGGAACTGTGCTCTTAATTTAACAATTCGAGCAAACAACCTTACAAACACCAATTTGTAAGTTGACAACAAAGCACATGTGATCATCGCATATATGCATCTATCATATAGTTTCAAATGATCTACATAGCAGGTGCATGGGTCCATATTCACCTTTTCATATGTTCCAAAAAATTTGAGAGGATTACAATCCCAACCTTAGCTGGTACAATGATCATTTTATTAAGAGAACAAGAAATAGAAGAGAATTCTTGAAGAATCTTTTATTTCTTCATCATAAAATCTACATTAATTCTCAATTACACTTGCATCACATTTAAACCAGAATGGTCAACCGGTCATGCCAACTGATCTTTATTTTAGTACACCTATAATTTACTTTTGCATGTGATTCCATCAGCATGCCCACGTTTATGTGCAACAAACAGGAGAAAAAAATGGGCAATCTTTTACATAAATATTTATAACCCGATTCGATTGTAGTAATCTGAAGATAATAAATCTTTTCATAATTTATAGTCTCACTATTTCTTTTCAATTCATCCGAAACATAAAAGTTTATTTTGAGACTTACTATAACCCCAATATTATTCCTCTAGTAATAATACAACTCGTTAGAGCTTGCAATTAATTTTATGTACTATCACATATTCCATGACACCATCCATATGGTGAACATCTCTTCAAGGAGAAATTATATTATTATTTTCATGGTCAAAATTATTACGAGCAAGACATGTTTCTTGCTTTACTTTTGTTTTACCGTAGGTACACAACCAATGACAAATTTGTATTACCACACAATAATATTATTTTGGTCATGGCCACAACCTTAATAGGAAAGACTTATTTCTTTGTTTTGCTCTTTCGGTAGTTTACAATAAACATGCAATAATGACGTATAAACGTACACAATCATTGACCATTTCTGCCAAATAAAAATTTATTTATTCCTCTCAAATCTCTTGTAGAGATGAGTTGTGACATATATCATTTTTTTTTCAAACCTCCCATAGAGGTGAGTTTTGGCATATATCCAACCCATAATGATTTTATACATCTTGACTCATTCTCTTATAGAATGGTCGAACATTCACGATACTCATCACAAGTCACATTCTCTTCAAGAAATGAACTAATCATTTATATTTACTTCATAAATTTTTCTTATAAGTACATTGTCATGGCTTTAAAATTCATCATATTTTCATGACACACCTCAACATCACTTTGAAAGATCAAGTGTACCATCATTTTATCTTCTTGTCTTTCGATGGAGGATTTATAAACTTGTCAAATTATTGGATTTACAACATTCACAAGTCCAATGACCTTTCATATCATTTTGATAATAAAAATTGCCTTCACATTTTTTAGGACTAAAGTCCGAATGCACCATAATGAAAAAAAATGTTTGAGGTAAGACGGTAGATTCATGTTCTATTGCATCAAAAGGGTAAGACATCAATTTGAGTTTTGATGCACCATAATGATAAGGTATTGAGTTCGAGTTTCATAGAATTATGGTGTAACGTGTCTTGTATGGATAAGACATTGAGTTTGAGTCTCAATGCACCATAGTGATGATAAAATGACGATTAAGACAAAAATAATATATTTTTGATGAAAATTCTTGAAATTTGTCTCATTGAATTTGCTACATTCCCTAAATCGAATGTGGTAGCAGTATATGATAAGTTTGAAATCAGCCAAATTGCTCCATTCTATTATACAAATGTGGTTGCAGTGAATAATAAGTCTGAAAGATGACAAATGATTGAATGTATGAATAAGGGTGTGGATGAACAAAATTATAATAGTCATCAATATGACTAAATGAAGAACACTATGGGTCCTCCAAATAGTCCTTCAAATGTGAAGGTAATTTTTATTATCAAAATGGTATGAAAGGTTATTGGGCTTGCGATCTTGTCGACTCAATATTTGATAAGTTTTATAAATCCTCCATCAAAATAAAAGAATATAAAGTGGTGGTGCGCTTTATCTTTCAAAGTGATGTTGAGGTGTGTCATGGAAATATGATGAATTTTAAAGTCATGATAATGTGCTTATAATACAAAATTACGAAGTACATATAAATGATTAGTCCATTCCTTTGAGACAATGTGACTTGTGATGAGTATCGTAAATGAATGGTCAAGATGTAATAAAATCATTATAGGTTGGATATACGCCAAAACTCACCTCTATGTGAGGTTTAAAAAAAAAATGATATATGTCACAACTCATCTCTACGAGAGATTTGAGAGGAATAAATAAATTTTTATTTGGCAGAAATGGTAATATTATGGTATGTTTATCTGTGAACTACCAAATTAAAAGGGCAAAAGAAATAAAATTTCTAGCCTATAAAGGTTGTGTCATGACCAAAATAATATTATTGTGTTGTAATACAAATTTTTCATTGGTTGTGTACCTATGTTACAACAAAAGTAAAGCAATAAACATGTCTTGCTCGTAATAATTTAATCATGACAATAATGATATAATTTCTCCTTGAGGAGATGTTCACCATATGGATGGTGTCATGGAATATGTGATAGTACACAAAATTAATTGCAAACTCTAACGAGTTGTGTGATTATTAGAGGAATAATATTGGGGTTGTAGTAAGTCTCAAAAGAGATATTTTAATTTTCGAATGAATTGAAAAGAAATATTGAGACTATAAATTATGAAAAGATTTAATATCTTTAAATTACTATAACCGAAGCGGGTTATAAATATTACCCATTTTTTCTCTTGTTTGTTGCACACAAACGTGAGCATGCTGATGGAATCACATGCAAAAATAAATTATAAGTGTACTGAAATAAAGATCAGTTGGCATGACCGGTTGGCCATTCTAGTTTAAATGTGATGCAATGTAATTGAGAATTCATGTGCATTATATGATGAAGAAATAAAAGATTCTTCAAGAATTCTCTTGTGTTGCTCGTTCTCTTGATAAAATGATCATTGTACCAGCTAAGGTTGAAATTGTAATTCCCTGAAATTTTTGGAACATATAAAAAGGTGCATATGAGCCCATTCACCTGCCATGTGAATCATTTGCAACTATATAAAGATGTATCTATGCGATGATCACATGTGCTATGTTGTCAACCTACAAATTGGTGTTTGTAAGGTTATTTGCTCACTTGTTAAATTAAAAACACAGTTCCAACTATGAAATTATACTGATAATGCAGGTTGATTTAGCAGAAATTGTATGCCTCCAATTATAGCTAAATCATGGTTATGAGCACAAAACTCCCAAATAAAATTTGGTATGAGATAATTTTATTTAACATGTAGCAACACATGTATGCATCAAGCCAACAAGGTTTGCCCATTAAAATTGGCTTAGGGTCAGGAACCAAATAATTTTCATCTAAAATGTTGAATGTGCGGTTATGATTTTAGTTGCTCCACCACGCACAAAAATGAATTTTCAAATAAGGTTGGACTAATGTTAGATTTTCTAACATTAGGGGGAGAAATGATATTTTGACAGCTGAAAATTATATGTGAGGTTAATTATAAATTATCTAGATCCTCGTTTAATAAATATGTGAACTTAAAGTTCAATGGATAATTCATTTGCATAATGTTGCAAATCAATTGCCAGATGAATATATTGACCCTATGATATAATTTAGCTGCAAATGCTCCAATGTGAAGTCTATGATACGCCGGAAGCGTAATAGACCAATCGGCTCGAAATATAAAATTCCTTTAAGAAGGAGAGGAGCAAATGATCAATATGGTCATGATAATGAGGCAAGTGCTATAAAAGAGCACATTGACATAACACTTCATAAAACCTCAAAAAAGGTTCAGGTACCTGAATAATAATGAAAAATGAAGAGATCTCGATAAGTTATGTCTTGTTGGAATCGATATTAAATAAACGTCGACGATATCTTTGTATGAGGTAGCGCTCAATGATATAAATTGTGACGAGGATCTTGAATTCAAATCTGTCATAGAGTGGGACAGATAAATGATTGGCCAAGTAAAATGCATAATTCAAGTATATTTTGTTTCACTTAGAAAAGTGACGATTTGGACTGGTAGTCCATAAATCAAGGTATAATTTCAGTGGGGTACAAATAAATTATTATGCAATAGTATAACCATAAGATATGAAATACGGTTTGTGCCTTGGGGCATAAAGGTTTGTCGCAAAAATCCCGATATTATTGGAGATGTTTTCTCCTATGGTGGATGCAATGAGGTTTGTTTTGATCTGGAAACATATGAAAATCTTGAATGCATGTAATGAATAATTGTAATGTCTAGCTAGACAATGAAAGTTATATGAAAATCCTTGAAGCAATTGAGGTGTCTGAAACATATAAAAGTTTGAAGGAAACTTTTTCAACAAAGCTTCAAGAATCCTTATACGGATTGAAATAATCAAGAAAGAATAGGGTACAAAAAGAATGTCCCTGATTTTCCTTGAATTTTTATGAAAAGGTCAGGATCTGAATTTGTTATAAATTGTGTGTGTTGATGACTTGAAATTACTACACTCTGAAACAGTTGTCAAAAGCTCTTGAGTGTTTGAAAAAGTGAAAAGGTCTTGGTAAGACATAATTTTGTCGTGACCTAGAGATTGATAATTTGACAAATAAAATATATGTCCATCAGTCAACATGCACTGAAAAGTTTTGATGCAATTTTATATGGATAAATCACATTCATTGAGTACCCCAATGATTATGAGATCGCTTGAAATAAATGAAGATTCATTTTGATATCAAGAGAAGGATGAAGAGCTTCTTGGTGATGAAACTCCATATCTTAGTGCAATCAGGGTACTAATGCATCTTACTAACAATACTCGACCAGATATCTATTTTACAAGATTCGGTTTCTCCCCAACAAAAGCATATTGAAATGGTGTTATGTATATACTTGAATATCATTGAAGGACCATATACGTGGGTTCATTCTATTCCGAAGAATTCAAGTTAGAGCTGATTGGTAACGCAGATGCAGAATATTTATTTGATCCGCATAAATCACGATCTCAAATACGTTATTTGTTTGCATGTGGAGGCATAATAATATCCTGCGATCAATGAAGAAAATGTTTCTATGCAGAAATAAAAGCCTCCATGAAGAAAGTCAAGAGTGCGTCCTGTTGAGATAAATGACACACCATATTCAGGAATTTTTCTTTGAAAAAGAATATACCAAACACAATGTACGAAGATTGGAGACATCATCGCAAGAAATTAAGTGATGTTTTAATCAAGGGGAGTATAATACACGTTGCACTCTTTTTTCCTTGACCGAGGTTTTGTCCCACTGGGTTTTCCTAGCAAGATTTTTAATGAGGCAACAAATAGTGCGTATCAAAAGATATGTGTACTCTTTTTCCTTCACTAGAATTTTTTTCCACTAGATTTTTTCTAGTAAGGTTTTAACGAGGCACATAATCTATGGACATCCAAGGGGTCCATTGAATAGTGGATTGTCATTTGCTTTCTTCATGAACTTATCCTATCATGTGTCTACATTTTCAAGGTGACATGAACCTTTGTAGATAACTATGTACCTATTAATTGGACATTTATCATGGTGACCTTTGAGAGTGATATCTTAACACTATAAATAGAGATATCACTCAACATTTGGGATATACACTTGAATAAGAAGAAAATTCCTCTTCTTCTATCTACTTCTCTTGTCTTCTTCTCTTTATGATTATATTCTTCTGAGCTTGATTTTATAACAGTTGAGATATATAACTGATTTTCAACATTTACTTTTTTCTAATCTCTTTGTACCACATCGGCTAGGGACAATAGCCTATTGGACATTATATTGAGCAAATTCTCATTTTGTATCACGTGTAATGTTGATTAAGTTGGCAGCATTAGAGCAAGTATCTTAATTTGATTTACCAAGGGTAAGAGCTATATCATGAAATCATTAAATGAAACAAGAATTAATGATATAAAAAATATGTTAGGAACAGTATAATTAATAATAGGGTGGCCACAGGGTTGTATTTGTGTATATCCCTGAAATGTATTGTTCATAAAAAATATTCATATGTAAAATTGAATTAAAAACTAATTAACCCCTCTTTTTCATAATATTTGCCAAAACATCCTTTGAAATTTATTTACTCATTTTTTCCTATGAAAATCTGCAAAAAAAATATCCTTTTTTTCACAGAATATTACCAAAAAATTCTTGCGGACTTTAATATTTTTGCAAGAAATTTCGTAAGTAATTTAGATGGCATTTTAAAATCTCCAAGTAATTCATTTGGGAATTTTAAAATTTGCAGGTAATAATTACCTAGGAAGGTTTTACCATCGAATTTTTTTTGTAGGAAAATCCGTAGAAACTAGGTTATTTGTGAATTTTCATAAATATTCCGCAAATAAATTCCCATGTATTATGAATTTTTCTAGTAGTGGTTGTTCAAATGGATCTGATGGCTGTTGGGAAATGGAAGTGAGGGAAAGGTCGAGGGTCGTTGGTGGTGGTGTAATGGTGGAGCTCCGGTGAGCTTACCGGAAAAATAATCAATGCCCCCTCTTTTGTGAATAAACAATCTGAAAATTCTTATTCCTAAAAGTATCTATCACCCTTCGATCTAATGAGCAAACTATTCTTTAAAATAGAGAACAGAAAACTACCAATAGTACAATACCACTATCTTAAAATTGTGGGCCAAAACCACATGTTCATAAAATATCTGTGTAAGAAATCTTATTCATATCGGAATGAATTTCTGAACTGTGCAAAATATCAAAATGAATGTTAGCAAATGTAACAGATAAAATGAATATGAAAAAAAAATTATGAACGTAACCAATGACATGTAAAAAATGCAATTTAACAGAAATAAAAATTTTCTAAAAATAACCAAATATTTGAACGAATTCAACCGGTTGTGAAAAATAATAGGCGGAATGGTCTGGTAGACCCTTATACTTGTATCAGTTTGTATTGTGAACCCTTTTACTTAACCATTTGTCAACTGAACCCTTGAACTTAATAAAACACAATTTAATGGACCCCTCTGACCATTGACCAAGCTTATGTGGCATTTGAACGTCCGAGTTGGCAAAAGTGTGTAACCACACGCTACTATGCGCGAGTGAATACATTTTTGGGTTAAACTTTTTTTTAAAACATATCTTTTTCATTGTTTCCCCCACAAAAGTATTAAAATCTGAACAATAATCTTCATTAGTTTACTCATTTTCAATCCAACTTTATCAAGAACACACTCAATCAACACTTCCTCCAAAATCAAACTCAAATTTTCCAGGTTAATATGTTGCATCAATTTTCTTCATACCCATTTCATAAATTTCCAGAAAATTCTGTTTTTGTATGAGTTTCACAATACCCATTTTAGAAAATTCATAAAAATATGTTCTTGAATCGACAACTTTCGAATAGGATCCAAAACAACATCAAATCAAATGCCTCTTCATAACAAAGAGTGAGTCTGCTTTTGATGCTTCAGTCTTCTTGGTCTTCTTTCCAGCCACGTCCATTGTGGATTCCGGTGAGTATGAACTATGTCCGATATGGAGGATCTGAAGAAGCAATTTACGTCGACAACAAAGAACCAGTCGAAAAATTATTAAAATTATAAAACAATTAATTAAAAAAAATATCCTTCTTCTTCACCCTCTATCCCATCCTTTTCAACCATTTTCATTCCATGCCCAACCCTTTTTTCTTCTTCTCCACAATTTATTAACATCAATTTATCAGATCTTGGAAACACCTTGAGTCCACTGATTAACCGTGGAGGGAGAATTGGGGAGAAAAATGAGGTGGGTGAGGGTGTGAGGTCATGGGTGCGAAGAGGTTTCTCGGCCAGATCTATTGGTGTGGTGGATTAGGTTATTGGTTTTGTGAAGGTTGGAGGAGGAAATGGCTACGGTGTGCGGCGGAGAACGAAGACGAGCTGGAGGGAGAGCGTATGTGCGATTTCGCCGGAAACAATGGCGACGGCGGCGGCAATAGCTTCTTGGTAGATGTTGTCGTGAACCTTGAAAATTGAGAGAATGAAATGTATGGCATTTTAATTAAAAGAATAAATCAAAAATTTATTATTTTACTTTTTATTAAATAATTTTGGTTAATTTTAAAAATAATTATGATATAATTATGACATGGCACTAATATATATGACGTGGATATGACATGTCATTTATGTAAAGCAGAGTGAGATACACACATGGTTGAAGGGGCTTAAAAGTCTTATTTTAATTAAGTCCAAGGGTTCAGTTGACAAATAATTAAATAAAAGGATCCAGAATACAAACTGATACAAGTATAAGGGTCCACCAGACCATTTCGCCAAAATAATATAAACAAAATCAACTGATAAAAATTCTAATATTTTGAGAGTAAGCATAATTATCAACAAATTGCATTAAAATTGCAAATCATGTATTTTGAACTATTTAAAAAATAAAATACTTAAAAAGTATTAACTTTAGAAATATCAAACCAAATTTAATGTCAACACAACTTCGGATCAACCGGACTTTATTATCACCTTAATGCTTTAAGATACCTTGGTTCATATGTTAGGACTCCTTGGAGGGATGACTCAGACGGGAACATTGTTTGTTACCTCTGATGGCTCACACACTTGTTTTTTAGGCCAGTCTCCACATTAGGTAGTTGCTCAAGGTTCTCAGAATCCAGGGACTTAGTCACCTATTATAGCTCCTCGATTAGATAATATGGTATTTCTAGGTGTTTCATCGCATTTGGCTAACAGGTCTTCCATGACCATTTATGAGGAGACGATGTTTTGAAGGTTCAAGATGTTGAATCTTACGACCTATACGGGTGACTTGAATGAGGATGAATATGAATTTATTGTTACCTGCAATGGGAGATTGCATAACCTTATATTGGTTGAGTCTTATGCAATTGACTATACGATGTTCCAAATGTCGGGTCGTACAAGCAGTGGTGGAGGGATTATATTAATAGTAAGTCAATTGGATCATCTCCACTATCATGTTTCTAGATAAGTTTGTTTTACGCTACGAGAGGGAGAGCTAGAGGGTTGAATTTGAATGTTTGAAGCAAAATGGTATGTCAATCGCATTGTGTGAGATTAAATTTCATACCTCGACTAGGCACACTTTTATGATACTTCCTACCGAGACTACGAGAGTGAGAAGGTTTGTTAAGAGTTTGATTATTTTGATTCATATGGAAATTTCTCAAGTTATCGTTTCTTGTGTTCCATTTCATAAAGTGGTAGATGTTGTCAAAGAGTTGCAAATGATCCGACGTGAGGGATTTGAGCAGTGTGAGGACAAGAGGGACCATCATTCATGTCATTTTGGTAGTGCTTCTCCTAAGAGTTGAGGTTACTCAAGGAGAGGTTATTACTCTTAGTCTAACAGACTCATTCATGTTGTGATACTAGTGTCTGAGGGTGATTATATTGGGCATAGTTCTTCTAGTTTGATACATACTTCATATCTTCAAGACCTATATAGGTCGTGGAGTGCATTGCGGTTATTCAAGTTTCTCTCATCGGCCTATGTCTCATATTTATCATAGTACCCTTATTTAATATTTTCTTAAAGTAAAGTTTGGAATCGATGAACATATATTATTTTCTAGGCTAATAACTTTCAAGTGTAAAATAGGAAGAATAGAGTCATTTATACATTGATTTTGTAGTTTGACAAGTCTTAAAGAACATCTATTTTTAATAAAGACAACATGGTTTATAGGAATGAAGGGAGTATTTTTCTTTCATTTTTACCATATATTTCAACACTACTTAATTTCTTGACTATTAATTCTCCTAACTTTATCATCCATCTTAGGACTCCGTAATAATTAGTTCTCTTAAAACTTCTTACCATATGTTTTAGGGCTATCTAATTATTACTCTCTTTGTCCACTTTTATTTGTCATGTTGCACTTTTCAAAAATTAATTTGACTAATTTTTAAAGTTAAATTAGATTACGTTAATTTGATATATATTTTTTTTAAAAAAATAGATATTAAAAAATATAGGAAAAGTACTATAAATTATAATTTTTTGCATATCAATATGATGAAAATATATATCGTAAAATATTGGTTAAAGTTTTTATAGTTTGACTCTAAAAAATAAAATCACGATAATTAATTGTGGAAGGAGAGAGTAATTTTCTTACTACTTTCTTACCATATATTTTAGGACTACTTAATTATTAATTTTCTTAAATAGTTCATACCATATATTTTAAGACTACTTAATTATTAAGTTTTCTCATACTCTTACCATATAATTTTTATATTTCTTTACCATACAATTTAACACTCTTTAATTTCTTATTTCTCCTAATACTTTTTATCATATACTAGTGAATTCATCCGCACTTTACGCAGTCATATAAAATAAATAATTTACTTAAATACTATTATTAAATATAGAAGAAGTATTTAAAATTACTATGATAATATATTTATCTAATATTATATTAAGGATAATGAATATATGTAAATATAAGTTCGGTTTCGTAATATTTTTCAATAATTTGTCCTTACAAAATGAAATATATAAAATAAAACAATAATATCTTGCTATAAATGAGCACAGACATACAATTTGATTCAACAGAGGAAGAACATAAGAAAATTACCTATGATGTATATATTGTATTTTAAAAGTGAAAGAACGCAATATTTATTCTCACATTGTATTAAAAAAATTACATACGTATATTATTTATTAAAGTAAAAAGAAAATTAAAGAAAGGTAAGGTATTTTGAGTTTGTTAATTTTAATTAATATACTTTTAATATAAAATGAGTAACAATAACCATCAAACAATGAATATTGGTTTAGTAGTGAAAATTCCTACGCACTTATATCTCAATCCAAAATAAATATATATGTTGTGCGCATATAATTTCTTTAAGAATAACCCCATTCTCCCTCCCTCACTCCCGTTACTTTATATTTATCAATTTTCATGTCATGCCATGATTTTTGATAGTTCAAAGAAATTAAACATAATAAATATCAAATAAAAATTATGTTTCAATCATTAATTTTTTTTACGCAGTCAATTATACATTTTAAAACTTGGTTAACAGTTAGCAGACTTTAAATATAATTAAGCTACTAATATGAACAATAGGAAATAAATTTTAAATTTAAACATGGTTAGTACTTATAGTAGAATTCAAATCATAATTGAGATAAATTCATGAGAAAGTAATATCTCTTTAGGATCTACACCATTTTAAAATATTAATTTGAATCAAAAGAAACTTTAAACTTACAACAATCATAAATCCATATAAGTTAAAATTAAAAGGCATTATAGTAATACATAAGAAATGAAAAAATAAAATACATATATCATTACAATTTTAATCATAAAAAATAAAAGGAAAAATAAAATCAATGCATAATTGTGTGAGCTTTTGTCTGTATCCACTTCACAAATTTATCACTATTCAAGAGTTTTCTTCTTTTTATTCAAGTCAAATAAAATTATGTGCATAATACAGTAGTGGAAATAAATGATAACTTTAAATTGAATTTTAAAAAATAAAAATTGAATTTATATTGAAAAAATGGAGAAATATCATAAGGTGTCTTAACTTTTATATTAAATATTTAATGGTTAAGATTATGAAAAATTAAAAATTATGATAATTATAAATATTATAATAGAAAAATTAAGCAAATGAGTTATGACTTATAATGGTATAAAAATATAAAAGAAAATATGATGGGAAATTATAAGTAAAGAAAATATATAAATATATCATATCAATTGTATTAATCGATATACTACTTGAGCTTAATTAATTTATTACTTAATTGTATTAAATAAATTAAAGGAGAAAATGTATTAAAAATTTAGAGAAAAAAAAGGATAAACATTATTATTGGCTATAAGTTTTTATAATTTGGCATGTGAAAAGTCTTATTGTAAGTGTTTCTTCATTAATAAAATATGAATTTGTTATAACTTAATAAGTTATTAATTTTCTTAAATAGTTCTTACCATATATTTTAAGACTACCTAATAATTAAGTTTTTAAATACTCTTACCATATAATTTTTCTATTTCTCTTACCATATGTTTTAGCATTTCTTATTTTCTTATTTCTCCTAATATATATGTCTTATTATATATTTTAGGACTCCTTAATTATTAATTATTCTAATATTTGTTGCCACATATTTTTAAAACTCCTTAATTATTCATTGTTCTATAATTCCTTGCCATATATATTTGAAGGCTTCTTAGTTATCAATTATTCTAATATTTCTTGCATATATTTTATGGCTCCTTAGTTATTAATTGTTCTAATACTCCTTATCATATATTTTAAACTTCTTAATTATCAATTGTTCTAATATTTCTTGCCATATATTTTAAGACTCCTTTGTATTATATAAAAAATGGTGATCAATTAAACAAAATGATATTAAATGAAATTTTAAAAAAAAGGCTTAAAAGAGAAGGAAATGTAATAAAAAAAAAAAAACTTATTTAATAGAGCTAAATGATGTAATACATGACAAAAGAATATATGTCAAAGTAAATATATAAAGAAAAAGCATAAATTGACCCTTCAAATAATTTTGGACTTCTAGAAAAGAACTTATAGAGAAATATATTTAATATTACATTCCAAGTTGATAGATATTCTAGAAGCACATGTGTAATTCCATAAGGGAAGTACACTTTCACAATCCCTATAAATAAAACCCAGCAGCAGCACAGCAGGAGAAAACAAACAATTCTCTTTCACTCAAAATGAAAGAAGATGAATATTTGTGCCTCAGTTTCAACAATATTGGACTTTCATCGGATATCGCTACAAAGATCTCCGATGAATTTCAAGCGGAGGAGAACTATAGCGAAGAAGATTTTGAATTCTCTTTAGTCTCTGAAAATTTGGATAAATTCATCTATGACGGTCAGAAAAAAGTCCAACAACCAATTTTCCCTCTTTTCAACCCGGATGTATTGCTAAGCGATTCAGATTCGAAGGATAAATCAATTTTGATTCCTATGAAGGATTTGTTTCTAAAAAAAAGTAAATCAACAACATCGTCGAAGGCAGATGAAGTGGAGACGATATCTGCCGGAACTTACTGTATGAGGAAGCCAAAGATAATCGAGTCATCATCAGGAAAATGCAAGAAGAGTAAATCTACTGGATTTGTATCAAAGCGATGGTCGAGGATTCAAAATCTATTACGGAGGAGTAATAGTGAAGGGAAGGAAGAGGATAGTTTTGTATTTTTCAAACCAAAAAAGACAATAGAAAACGAAACAAGAAAAGCAAAAACAAAAAATTCCAATGAGATTGTGAAGATGGCCGGAAAATTGAAGCAAACGAAAATCAGTGGAGGAGAAAAGGGTTTATCGGCGACGTCTCAGCAGGCAGTGCATTATGTTAAGAATAAGAGAAAATCATATTTACCTTATAGGAAAGAGCTAATAGGATTTTTTACTATTGGTTGAGTAGAAGTTATCGGTCATTCTAACATGCAAATGCTTCTTAGCATATATTGCTGTAGAGTTTTTTACATGCAAATGCTTCTTAGCTATAGATTTTTTTCATGTTCTAGTATAGGATTTTATCACCAACCATTTCGAAATGGATGTTCCTTTTTTTATTCTGAAATTAAAAAGAAAAATAGAAAAAATAAATTGAAATGAATAAAGTAATGTACTGAGATAAAAATATATGTAGTATTGTTTTATATTTTCACTAAGTAATTTATCCGTGCTTCGCGCGGGCATAAGAAATCTTTCTAACCTTTTGAATAACTTTACCAATGATCGACTCTTATAAGAAAAGAAAAAAAATTTGTAGGTTTTTAGAACTTTTATAGACAAATTACTTGATTTGACATTATCTAATGTCTCAAAAATTTTAAATATACAATTAATGATTAAAAATATCTTGATATCTAATTATTTTTATCTTTTACATAATTTATCATATTATATGTTTGATGATATAATTTTCTTGTAAAAGTCGAGTGATGTTTTTATGCAACAATTAAGAATAACTTTTTTTTAATAAATGAAAATATAGAATCTGATAATTTTACGGTTATCATAACTCCTTCTGTAAAAAAGTTTATGTTAAAGTTTTTTATTATCAATATTATTTATAAAAGAGTTATGTCCGTTAAAAACTATATACCGCAACAAAATAAATAATATTTTGTAGAGATAATCTACTTTTATGAGGTCAAATATTCTCCACTTTTCGTTATTATTACTTTGTTATTAAAAGAAAAATTTATAAAAGGAGAAAAATATATTTTAAGCAACAACAAAATATATTGTTGCCGTTATATAAATTCATTCTTCATTAAACTGTGGAAGACCCTTTCGGATTCTTCATTAATGCAACTTTACGATTTTTTAAGAATGTTTATGCTGATTGTTGCATTATGAAAGTACACGTAGATTAAATGGTTATTGTAGACTCATGTCAAAGAAATATTCTGAAACATTAAAAAATTAAAAATGAGTCTAACCTAGATAATTCGAACGCTCAGCAATGACTTGGGACCTTAAGGATAATAAATCTATGTTAATAGACATATCTTTTGTAGCTTAAAATATTAATTTTATTAAAAGTAGGTTTTGTTTCATATTCTTCAAATTAAGCTTGACCAAAATAGTCATATCTTAAGTCAAATATATTTAGAAGATTTGCATGAGAAAGGAAAAAAACATTAAAAGGACGAAGATCCTTGTCATAATGAGATTATATACATATCAAACAAAAAATAATCAATACAATTGTAAGGAGACAACAAAAGAGCGAGAAAAAACATGTATTAAGGAGAGTAAACTATGAGATATCCAATGATGATAACAAATCATTCTAACCAGAAAAGTTCTTTTGTTTTGAAATAAAATTCCTCTAAACATTGACTAACACTTCAATCAACTTTTGATCATTAAAGTACTTATAATATCCACTAATAAAATTAGTAAATTTAGACAACATAAAAATAAAATATTATGGCACATGCATAGTTATAACTCTCATAGGATTTATGAAGAACAAAAAATCACATCACTGTTTGTAAAGGAGTAACATTGTTGATAAAGAAATTTGAGATTTTTAAGGGCTGTTTTTAATGTACCTTCAATAATTTCATTAGAGAAAACATGCTTGAATATTCAATTAACATTTATTATTTAATCTTTACTAACAAATACTTGTAAAATAACTTTACATAAACATAAACAACAAAGTTTAAATCATATATTCAAAAACAACAATTAATAATATAAGCATAAACTAATCATTGTAAAAAATATACCAGGATATGCAACAATAGAATGAAACAGAATGAAAAAAGTTAAGCTCATGGAATAAAAATATAGTCCTCTATTTATAGACAAAAAATGGTAGTGTAAAAAATGTGATTATTGTGTCTTATCGGAAATGTCACAACTCTTTGAAAAAGTTACAACCCTTCGAAAAGATCACAACATTTCATAAAAGTCGCAACTCTTCATAAAGTCACAACTTTTCCGAAAAGTCACAACATATCATAAAAGTCACAATTTTTCATAAAAGTCACAACTTTTCATAAAAGTCACAATCTTTCACGAAAAAAGTTACGATTTTTCATAAAAGTCACAATTTTTCATAAAAGTCCTAACTTTTCATGAAAGAGGAAGGCTAATTTTGAAAATAAAATAAATTTAACGAGAATCCTGGCTTGTGGTGGCGGCACGTAGGCGGGCCTAGGGTTCTCTTTATATATATATATATATATATATATATATATATATATATATATATATATATATATATATATATATATATATATATATATATATATATATATATGTATATATATATAAAATTCTAATTGAAATTGTAATTAATTATTCTGTATTATTTATTTGCTCCAAATTACTGTATTTGTTTATTTTTACTTTTCATTAATTTTTAAAATAGATTTTCATTTTTATTTGTCATTTTTGATATATCAAGAAAAGATAATTTTTTTCCATGTTTTACCCTTAAAATTAAATCATATTCTTCATATCATTTTTCAAAACTCAAACACTACATATTACTACCTCGATCCACTTTTAATTGTCATATTCCTTTTTAGAGTCAAACGATAGCAACTTTAACTAAGTTTTTGCGATATATTTTTTTATCATATTAATATGCAAAAAAATAGAATTTATAATGCTTTTTGTATAGTTTTTGAATATCTTTTATTTAAAATATGAAGTTAATGTAATCTAATATAGCTTTGAAATTCAAATTCACTTTTGAAAAACACAACATGACAATTATAATATAAGTAGACAAATGAAGTAATTAATAGGGTCAAATAGTATGGTAAATACTTATATCAATAATTATTTTCATAATAACCGTGAGCCAAGTCAAACAATAACAAGTAAAAATAAACGAAACAAGTACATCCAAAAATGTTATTTGTACATCCGGTGATTATACTAAAAAGTAAGTTGGATTCCTAGTTAGGTTATGAAATGAAAAATTAACATTTCTAAGTTATTACTAGATGGGCATGCCCGTGTGCGCACGGGCCCAATATGCATTTGACGATAATTTCAATAATAGGTTAGTAATATATATAAGTTATTAGCGGAAACGTGAAACTAAAGAACAAGGAAGAACAAGAATATTTAACGTGGTTCGAATCAAAATGATCCTATGTCCACCAAAGAACAACTGCACCAATATTTATTTCACTCTACAAAGAATACAAGTGAAATACTACAAGAGAGAGAACACAAATGCCTTAGAAGGTGAGAAGGCAAGTGAGAGGATGATTTGAAAATGAATTAAGAGCTACCTATTTATAGGAATAAATTCATCCTATTGATGTCATCCATGACATCAATATGTGTCAAAATTGTCAAGGTTAAGAATATGAAACCATTTTATGGTTTGCCTAAATTTCACCTACCAAGATACAATCTTTGACTTTTATTTTGTACTAATTATCTTCCTACCAAATATTCATGTTAATTCATTTTCCATTTAGTTTGATTCCACAAGAACCAAAACCAACTCTTTCAATCTCCACCTTGGTTTGTGTTCCAAGCATGCGTATAAACAACTCCGGCCAAAACATCTAAGCTTACTGGGCAATTCCATTGTAAGAAACAAGAAGAATCAAACCTTTGTTGAACATACCAGCTCCACCTAGCAGTTGTTCTCTTAGAGTTGCATCAATTGATGCATACTCCCGCCAAGTCCTTGCAGTGTGCAAACTTGGCAAGCGGGACTATTTTGGTCAACATGTCTGCAGCGTTATCGTCTGTGATAACCTTCTCAACCTTGATAGCTCCCTTTTCTACGACATCTCGAATAAAATGAAATCTGACATCAATGTGTTTGGTGCGCTCATGAAATCTTTGATTTTTAATCAAATGAATAGCACTTTGACTATCACATTTTAGAATTGATTCAAGCTGAACTGAACTCAATTCTGCCACCAAACCTTTCAACCAGATAGCTTCTTTCACTGCCTCCGTTGCTGTCATATATTCTGCCTCTGTTGTAGACAAAGCGACAATCGACTGTAAAGTCGATTTCCAACTAATGGCACTACCGACGAGAGTAAAGATGTATCCAGTTGTGGACCTTCTTCGATCAAGATTCCCTGCATAGTCAGAATATACATAACCGAGAATTGAAATACCTTCACTTTTTTGGAAGGTTAGGCCAACATCAGGAGCTCCTTTGAGATATCTCAATATCCACTTGACAGCTTCCCAGTGCCTTTTTCCTGGATTTGCCATGTACTTGCTTACCACACTTACAGATTGGGCAATCTGGACGTGTGCATACCATAGCATACATAATGCTACCAACTGCACTCGCATAAGGAACCTTTGACATATGCTCCACCTCATCCATAGATTGAGGCATTTGTAACTCTGAAAGATTGAAATGAGAAGCTAACGGTGTACTTAAGGCTTGCTCATATGCATATTGAATCTTTCAAGAACTTTTCTGATGTACCTCTTCTGAGAAAGATGTACAACACCATTTTCTCTTGAAATTTCCATTCCAAGGATTTTCTTTGCAACTCCTAGATCCTTCATGTCAAATTCCTTGCTCAACAGTTTCTTCAAAATATTTATCTCTGTGATGTTGTTAGCAGCAATAAGCATATCATCAACATACAATAATAGATAAATCATACAGTTACCAGACATCTTCTTGTGATACACACAACTATCAAATGCACTCCTCGAAAATCCATGTGTAGTCATGAATGCATCAAACCTCTTGTACCACTGTCTAGGGGATTGCTTCAAACCATATAAAGACTTCTTCAGTTGGCATACATGGTCTTCTTTTCCTTCAGCTAGGAAACCTTCAGGCTGATCCATATAGATTGTCTCTTGTAGATCACCATGTAAGAAAGCAGTTTTGACATCAAGTTGTTGAAGCTCTAAATCAAATTGTGCAACCAATGCTAGTACCACGCGAATTGAGCTATATTTCACGACTGGAGAAAAGATCTCATTGTAGTCAATTCCCTCCTTCTGACTGAAACTCTTTGCAACCAATCTCGCCTTGAACCTAGCATCTTCCACTTCTGAAATACCTTATTTCTTTCTGTAGACCCATTTGCATCCAACTGTCCTCATCCCCTTTGGCCTTTTAACTAAGACCCATGTATCATTTTTGTGAAGAGACTCCATCTCTTCCATCATGGCTAACTGCCATTGTGCAGCATCTTTGCAAGAAGTTGCTTCAACATACGAAGAGGGCTCGAGATCCTTAATCTCTTCTTCTGTAGCTACGAACGCATGTGCAATCAGATTTTCTTGCTCTATAAGACGTTCCAATTTCCGTATCTGCCTTTTTTCCCTTCCCTTCGCAATTGTGTACGGTTCATTGGAAGCAAGTTCTTTAAGATCTGCATTTTTTGACTCATCAATTTGAGTCTCTTGATCCCGTTTCTTGGTAAGCTCCACCGATAGCTCCACCTGCTCGTTGTTCTCGTTTCTAGATAACTCCACAGAAACTTTACGAGGATCAAGTATAGAGGATTCATCAAAGGTAACATCTCTACTAACTACAAATTTGAGTAAAGACAAACACCACAGTTTGTACCCTTTTACTCCATCTACATATCCTACGAATATGACCTTTTTAGCCCTTGGTTCAAGCTTACCTTCATTAACATGATAATAAGCTGGACACCCAAATATTCGCAAGTATGAATAGTTAGAGGGTTCACCTGACCAGACCTCATTCGGAGTCTTAAAGTCAATCGCTGATGCTGGAGACCGATTGACAATATGAGAAGCAGTATGAACTGCTTCAGTCCAAAATACTTTGGACATCTTAGCTTGTAAGAGCATACAACGAGCTCTTTCTCAAGAAGAGTTCTGTTCATTCTCTCGGCAACTCCATTCTGTTGTGGTGTGTGCCAGACCGTCTTATGCCTTGCGATCCCATGAACCTTGCAGAATGAACTCTTCACTGCAAAACTCCAAGCCATTGTCCGTGCGAAGATATTTCCTCTCCATTTGATTTTCAATCAAAATCTTCCACTCTTTAAATGCTTCAAAAGCATCACCTTTTGTCTTCAGGAAACGCACCCAAACCTTTCGTGAAAAATCATCAATGAATGTGAGAAGATACCTCTTTCCTCCCTTCGATGGAAGCTTAGAGGGACCCCATAAATCTGAATGGATGTAGTCTAGCACCCCTCCCGTCTTGTGCTTGCCAGTGCTGAAGCTGACCTTTTTCTGCTTCCCTAAGACGCAGTGCTCACAAAATTCAAGTGTGCTGATCTTCTCACCATTCAAAAGGTTGCGGTTGCTCAACATCTCCAATCCTCGTGCGCTCATATGGCCTAGTCTCATGTGCCATAATTTTGCCTTGTCATCATTAGATAACTGCACTGTAGATGCATTTACAGAGCCAATAATGGTGCTTCCCACAAGTGTGTAGAGGCCATCCTCCAGCTTGGCCTTCAACATGACTAAAGACCCTTTAGTCACTTTCATAGTTCCTCCTTCACTCATGTACTTATAGCCTTGTTTATCTAAAGTACCCAGGGAGATCAAATTCTTCTTTAGATCAGGAACATGACGGACTTCTGTAATAGTCCTCACGATTCCATCATGGCAACGAATATGAACTGAAACAATGCCAACTATTTTACAAGTTGCATTATTGTCCATTAATACAGTTCCTCTGCTTGTTTCATAGCTGCTGAATCAATCTTTTCGAAATGTCATATGCAAAGTACAACCAGAGTCTAAGACCCATTTGTTGTCATAGACTCCACTATTGCATGATGTTGTTAGTACATAATCATCATCATTATCATGTACTTGCTCAACAATGGATGCGCTCGCCTTTTCTTTGGACTTCGACATAGGGTAATCTCGTTTAAAGTGCCCCTTCTTGTGACAGCCCCAACATTCCGCATTCTTTTTGTTCACACGAGACTTTGATCTGTACTTCGATTTGCTCTTTCCCTTTTGGCTAGTACGACCACTAACAAAGAGTCCACTAGCTTCGTCACTTTTGTCTCCTTCAAAATGCATCCGCACATCACAAGAGTTTAGTGCTTACCGCACTTGCTCAAGTTTAATAGATTGTTTGCTATACATCATTGAATTCTGAATATCACGATATTTTGAAGTCAATGAAAATAGCAAAGAACATGCAAGCGTCTCCTCGTCCTTTTTAATTGAAGCAGTTTGTAAGTCCATCACAAGTTTATTGAACGCATCTAGATGGTCTTGCAACAAAGTACCTGAATCCATCTTAAATGTATGAAGACGCCGTTGTAACAACATCCTTGTTGTCACAGACTGGTCCTGGTAAAGCCCTTCCAGCTTTTCCCATAACACTTTGGCCGTCTCTTCGGTACTTGTACTCACTTCACAAAGTACGTTAGGTGCAAGGGACTGTTGGATTGCACTCAATGCATCTCCTTCAATCTTTTTCTTGTCGGAATCCGATATCTTATCGGGGTACTTTCCATCAAAAGCATGGATTGAACCTTCCCTCCGCAATAACGCTATCATCTGGATTTTCCAGATATTGAAGTTGTTGCGCCCACTAAATTTATCAATTTCAAACTTCATGAAACTCATTTTTTTTTTTACTTGTTCTTCCTTTTCTACTACAATGTATTTGGAATTACAGAAAACCAAAGTAATCCTTTTCTGATGTGGAAGTTCAGACTGTGCTGCAACCACAGAACATACTCAGACAGAACCTTGGCT
The DNA here is from genome assembly GCA_016801875.1 of Solanum sitiens. NCBI lineage: Eukaryota > Viridiplantae > Streptophyta > Magnoliopsida > Solanales > Solanaceae > Solanum > Solanum sitiens. Next base: position 36,254 of record JABWTJ010000405.1, on the reverse strand, counting down.
CTGATACCAATTGTTAGCGAAAACGTGAAACTAAAGAACAAGGAAGAACAAAAATATTTAACGTAATTCGAATCAAATGATCCTATGTGCACTAAAGAACAACTGCATCAATATTTATTTTACTCTACAAAGAATACAAATGAAGTACTACAAAAAAGAGAACACAAATGCCTTAGAAGGTGAAAAGGCAAGTGAGAGGATGATTTGAAAATGAATTAAGAGCTACCTATTTATAGGAATAAATTCATCATATTGATGTTATCCATGACATCAATATGTGTCAAAATTGTCAAGGTTAAGAATATGAAACCATTTTATGATTTGCCTAAATTTCACCTACCAAGATACAATCTTTGACTTATATTTTGTATTAATTATCTTCCTACCAAATATTCATGTTAATTCATTTTCCATTTAGTTTGATTCCACAAAAACCAAAACCAACTCTTTCATAAGTACATATTGTTTATATATTACATTTGTTATTGCACTGGCTGTGTGTGTTTAGGCTAGGTTTTCTACATATTTACTTCTTTGTACAGAAAAGGTGGAATTAATAGTGGTGGTAAGTCATGTCGGTGGTTGACAAAATATCTGCAGTTGGAAAGAGCGAGTGTTGATAGTGGTGGCAAGTCATGTTGATGAGTTGACAAAACATCTGCAGTTGGAAAGAGGAATATTTTAAATTGCGGAGATATAACTTAGTAAGAATGGAATTTGTATAGCTGATTATAACGTACCTTGTTGTAACTATTCATGTCTGGCCTTGTTGTAACTACTCATGTCTGGCCTTTTTTTGCAAATTTTAATGGGAGGCAGTGCATATACAAAAGCATAGTTGTTGCAAAAACAATCTGCAAAATCATGTGTGAGAGAAGTAGTTTTAGCAATTAGTGACACACAACAGTAGTGTATGAATTGTTTTTGGCATTGTGTTAGCTGTAGCGAAACCACTGTAATCAGTAACTGTGATGTCAAACTGTACTCTCTGCATATAGAAGGGTACAGTTTTAGTTCAATTATTTTAATAGCAAAGAAGGAGAGTATCGATTACACCTTGAGATGATAATAGTAGATCGATCACAATGTATGCAATAGAATGGCCTTGAGGAAATTTGTAAATGAAGCAACATATTTTTAGTATAAACAATAAATATTAGCTTAACGCATGCACATAACTTTTATGTAGGGCAGACAGTTTAAAAATAGTGTGAAGTGTTCAGTAAAAGTAAATAGCGACCAATTACGAAGCAAGAAAAGTGCAGAAGCTAAGTGTAAGAAGCTATCAGAAATGAAAGGTAAAACTTACAGAAGTAGAAGAGTATGAAGAGTATGAAAGCAAAACAAACTTGAAAGTAGTAGTCACAACGACACATGTGAAAGCCTGTAATGAAGAATAAAAAATTACCAATTTAGTATCGATAATTATAAAATACTTTTAAGAATTAAAAGCCGATGAATATTTAGTAGTACTTTAATCACATTTTTGTGTATGGAATCACCATCACTTTAATAAGGTACTATACGATTACTCAAACACAGATTCAGATTACTAATGTCAACTCGATGACCAAAATTGGATAATCGATTCTCAACTTGGTATCCTGAATTCACATAACTACTACTCCACATATTGGATTGAACTGCAACGTCAACATTTGTAATTTAGAAAGATACTTTCCAAACGCACTACCTATAGTAGAATCGAAACCACTAATCCTTAAGCTGCAGAACCAAATAATGCATTAACTCACTGATATGTAAAGTCTAGGAGACAAAAAAATAGAGTCTTGATTCTACTATTTACTTAGGAAGGTGGTAAACTTTTTCAAATTTAATCAAACAATTCAAAATGAAATGATAAAGTACCATCAAAAACATAAAAACCAACAATAACAGTAGAAGGGAAACTAAGTGTTGATTTAGGACAATGAAATCAGTGCACCTGCAACTTGATACAAAATGAAAATAGAAGAAGACTGTAAAAAAGATAAAAGCATCCTACAGAAATTATGAAAAACTTGAATGAAAAGATGACTAAAGACCACCCATATAACATATCTATACAGTAATAAACATTAGGAGGGTGCACAATGAGTAATATGAGATATCACTGTCTAGCTCCGATCCAAAGTATTATAGAGGAGCTGCAGCTGCTATAATTGTTTATGATATATATAACAAATCAAGTTCTTTATCCAGAGCTGCTTGTGATGTTTAATTAATATTAGCACAAAAGAAAAAACTGCAGTAGACACTGGTTTATCTTTCCATCGAATCCAATTGGCCAAAGGTAAGTGTTTGCGAGCCCATGGTAAAGTTTCAATCAATTTCTGCCTATATCCACATTTAAGTTGAATTTTAGAGAATGGAAAGCAATATTTCAAATTCTCGATAAGAAGTGGATAGCTCATTGCCCATAAGTCGGAGCAAAAATCAAATAGAACTGAAATTGTCAAACTCTCTTTGGGTTTTGGTGAATTTGGATGGGTAATCGGGCGTTATGCTACAGATAAATTGTGGTTTTGAATGTTTTAAAAACTTTCAACTTCAAATTAAGAAGAACATATGTATCAAATAAATTTTAAACCAACATATACAACTTTTCAAACATCTTCTCAATAATTTAATGGATTAAAGACTTGTGAACAACTCTCAATTGAGACATTAGTTTTAAATTGAGCTATTGCAAGAGACTAAGCAACAATCATGAATATTTACTCTTGAATTTTCACATAGGACAAGAAGAACATATATGCCAAATAAATTTTTAACCGACATATACAACTTTTAATGCAAAAAATTTTATGAACAACCGTAAATTGAGTTAGTACAAGAAATTAAACAGACCCAAAAGTATTTTTCCCTGAACATTCACATAGGATTTTCAGATCCAAGCGCGCAATACATACAGTTAAAACACAACAATTCAAAATTAAGAAGAAGGCAAGAGCAAGCAATTCGAAAACTAAGAAGAAGTCGACAACAATCCAAAAATGAAGGAAAAGTTGAAGCTAAAAACGAAAAATACCTGAAAATTGAAGCGTCACTACACAAGACGAAAAGCCAAAAGTATTAATCTGCAATACAGTTCAAAAATGCATGGAACATTGAAGCAAAATTGAAGAAGCAAAATGGAAGAATGAAAGATGGAAGTACCTTTTTCTTTCCTTTGTGAGAACTGAAAAGAGCTTTTGAAGAGCCAATTTCCTTTTCGGCTATATGAGACCCGAAAAGTATTTTCCACCATTAAAACATGAGACTAAGGTGGATAGAGGCATGATGCCACGTACAACACACGTGGAATAAAATGGGGGAGGCTGTGAGCTGAAATGACCAAAAAGCCCTTGATAAAAAAAATTAATCCCCCAAAACAGACAGGTTGATTCCAGTCAATACACTCATACTTCTACTATGGTATAAATAAATGAGAATCTTCCTACTTTATTCTTGTTTCTCTTACGTAAGGTTCTTACGTAAGTGGAAATGAATTGATGGCAACCTAATTTTACTAATTATTTGCATTTACTAGGTAGAAAATTACTTTGAAATACTTACATATAATAACCCCAAAAATATGAATTACGCGACATAAGCTATCAGAAGTTCTCTATTTTGTTTTATTATATGACTCCTTCCTTGTTAGAAGCTATCAGAAGTTCTCTATCATAGTCTTCAAATTTTGTTGCCAAAACCCTAGAAGTTTGAATTCTACCGCCGGAATGGGGATTTGGAATTTGTTGTGGTTGGAAAATTCTCATATGAATGGCTTGATATTCACGAATTGCGAAAGATTATTCCAAAACAATGTTAATTGAAGGGGGATGTGAACATAGGGCTATTATGTAATCGATGTGTGTTGCATAAGGCATCGAGGATGGAAGACTATGTTAACCTTTATCAAAACCCATCTTTTACATAGCTCACAGGAACGACTATTGCCTAATGCAGAACGACTATTGCCTAATGCAGAACTTTAAATGAGATCCATTGTTTGACCCAACGGAAGAAACATCAATAGAGATTGCATTAATATCGCTATCAGCTCTACCATAATCAAAATTTCATTGGAAAATAAACAATCTTCTCATTGGTTTTTGATGTTGGAAAGCCATTACAAGTTGATATGGCTACTAATAATAATAAAACGAGACCATGTTACACAAGAGTAAAGGTGAAAGTAGACCTTTTGGGTGAGTTTTCCAAGAGAGTCAATGTGGAATCAAGAAAAAGACCAGGAAAATTGTGGCTAAATGGATTACCATCAAATATAACTATCTCCCTAAATTTTGGAGAAACTGCAAAATATATAACGCATAATGAAAAGAAGTGTTTTGAGTCACATTCGAAATTATATCCAAAGGAGGAAGGGGGTGAGGAAAATGAGGAAGATAAGAATAAAAATAACAACAAAGAAATCAATACAACGCGAAGGACGAGAATGCTGACAAAGGGAAGTCGACGAACAATAACTTTCAGGAACCTAGGATTAAGATTGGAGCTAGGGGAGGAGAATATCATTACAGGGGAGGACAGATGCAAAGGTGGAATCCAAAGGAGAAAGTGAGTGAAGATGATTGTTGATGACTTGGAACAAGTTTGATGCACTTAATGAGGAAGAAGAGACAGGAGAACCAAGTCAACAACAAGAAAATATAATGACCATAGAAACGCCAAAGGCTGGGAAAAGCACAAAGGAAAAGTTGTAGTTGCAACCAAAGACTGGGTGAAAAAGAATTTTGAAAAATCAAGCACGGCAAAGGATATATCAATGAATAATTCGTTAAGAAACAAGGAGATATGGGAAAGTACGAACAAAAAATAAAGGGGAAGAATATTATAATTAACAGAAATCAGTAATGAAAAAGACAACAAGATGGAAAAGCTAAGTGATAAAATACAAGCCATCGAAATTGAAAAAGATAGTCAAAGCGGGGTGGAGATGGACAACAAATTTAGTAATACGAAGGTAGGAGAGAAAGAAGAAGACAAGCCACCAGACCAATTAAATACAAATACAAGTGATATGGAGAGGGAAGGTGTCACGACCCAAAAATAGACGTGATGGCACTCGTCTTATCCCACCAAGACAAGTCAGTTCTAAAACTCAATTGTTACAATAAAGTGTGAAAAAATTATAATCAACTCAAAAATACCCCCAAAATTTGGTTGTCACGTGTACAAGTCTCTGAAGTATTACAATTGATTCAAAAGAAAAACTTAAGTCACAATTGAACTTGTTTCTAGAATAGAACAAGATTATAATTAAGGAGAAAAAAAGTCAGTTGAGACGACAAACAGCTATCTCAAAAATCTCCAAGAAGCCTCAGAAAAGAAGATGACAAGTATCATAAAAATCCAGGCTCAATACCTACAAAAATTTGTAGAAGCAAGGGGTGAGTACCAAACCACACGTTACTCAGCAAGTAAACCTTTAAACACATGTTAAGGGGATGAAATACGGGTACTCCTACCACCCCAACCGAACCTCCACAACTGCAACCTGCATAAAACTCAGCCAACCTAACAACTCACAACTTACATAGCACATAGCTCAACAACAACACACATACAAATTTCATATCCTCAACAACAAAACTTTAACAAATTACATACCTCAAAAACCAGCTCAGTATTCAGCAATGACAAGTACTACAGAAAGACATTCACAAGATCAGCAAAACACAATATCAAGTTAACTAATGATAAGTATGTGTAATGCCATGGAATGCAATGTCAAGTATAATGATGCATGTCTGACCTAGTGATACAGACCCACTGTTTCTCAGTTCGGGACCCATGGGGACATATCTGTCCATGCATCCATCGCGGGGTGCGATACGTCCCTCGAAATATAGTAACCATTGCGGCGCGCGATACGCCCCTCAATATATAGTATCTATCGGGGCGTGCGATACGTCCCTCGAAATATAGTATTCATCGCGGCACGCTATACGCACCTCGAAATGGTACATCCTCTTTAATTTCTCATTCTTTCTCAATGCACATAACACTTGTCACAACCATGTCTCAGAACAATGCAAATGACATGTTTACAAAAATAACAAGGAGATGACTATTTTCATAACATTGCACAATTCACAACAACATCAACAATGATTCAACAAGACTTTCAAATAATTCTCCATTATCAACACATCACACACAAGCAATGATTCACATTGCCTTTTATTACCCTTTGTTTTCATCATTAGAACTAATCAATGTGGACAAGTGAACCCATCACCAAGTCCAATTACTCCCAAACATATACCACAAGGAAATACACACATCTCATACACTTAACAAGAGTTTAGAAATCTACTTGCCTTAGTCAGTCAAGAATTCACTCCTAAACATGAGCCTTTCCGTTTTGTTGAACTTCAAACTCAAAACAATCTATTCACAATAATAATCACAATAAGATTTTGAACAAACAACACCCACATTATCATAGGTCTAGCTTAGACCCAAAACTTATCCAAATTTATAATCCAACTCTCAATTTTGATGCCAATTAACATTTCAATTATCATATTTTCCAAGTTTCAAGCCTAGGATTAAGTTTCAATTTCTCCAAGTAATACCATCCTAATAATTTTCATATAATATAATAGACTTAATAATTAATTGACTATCTCATTATATCAAAACTTGGAATTATCATGTTATAATAAAAATAATAACGAAAAGATTCAAACCCAAGTAGTGACAGAAAGCCATTTGATGGGAATTTTTCGTTACCACTCATCCACGGCACATGCTAATTGGCTAATTAAATCATATATTACATTATACCACTAAAAACTATATTATATTATTTAATGACTCGCCTTGAACATCTATCCCCAATTCAATTCCCTTTTGCTTTCTGTTTAACACCCAACAATAATAATGACAACTATTTTGTATGTTTCTTAAACTTTCAAACAATAACACACTAACAAATTACACTAATTAGATCTAATAATACTTACTTGATTTCTTCGAGGTTTCCCCTTTTATTTTTCATCAGCCGCAACGAATTCTTATTCTCGTTCTTCCTTTATCTCTTATATTCTTTTCTAAATTAATTAGGTATTGAAAGTGACAAATTCTATTATCTTATTTTTATTTATATGGGTCAAATAGTATAGGATCTTAAAATAAATTATGAACTTAGCCAATAAGCCATCAATTATAATTAATAATTATTTAAAATTAACCGTCAACTAAATAATCAAAATTAACAAATAGCTCAAATATTTCCGAAAATAATTTTTCTGGGTCATTACATTATCCATCACTAAAAATCATGTTCGTCCCCGAACATAAGTAAGAAGAAGGATGAATAACCAACATTATCAAAAGTTCTAAGTCATGGCCTACTAATCGTTGTTCATCTCTCAAAGTGAACTCTACCTTAGCACCATTCAATCAAGATCAACTACTAAGAATTGAATTTTCTATTCAAACTTTGGAATATCTACTAATTAGGAGTGATTATTAAGCCAGAGAGTAACCCATAAACTCAACCTAAAGTGAAACTTATTAGACCATATCACATCCATCACGATAAGTCTTTGCTCGAATAACAAAGATAACATTCTGAATCGATACCGGCTACAACCAGAAGTGAACTTTAACCAACCATCACAGATCATATCAAGATTTTCTTTTCACAACACAATCTTTCCACAAACTTAAGTTATAAAATTCTGATCTTTAGACATCGAGTACCCATCAAGGGAGAATCAAACATATATAGTCCAAAGAAGAACAAGATCCAGTAAACACATAACAAGTGGTACACTCTAGGATGGAGAACCTTTAAGAACACAATCGAATAACTATAACTATTCATGGAAGCACTTCTATAAGTTCTTATAAGCGAGGTCGTACATGTATATATATAGTGGTATATCTATACTTTTCCAAACAACACCAAATATGCCATAACCGAAGTCACCAATTCTACCCAAGCATTCTACACATCAAAAGGACATCACAAGATCGGTATATCCGATCCACCACTAGGATTTCACCCACTGAAGTAAAAGCACTACTCTAAATCATGTCTAGAACGAAGTAGGTGGTCACATAATAACGTACGAAACCAAAGTCGAAAAACACAAGATAATCCTTCCATAATGCCCAGATCAAACATTTACATCCCTCTAACTTCATCACCTTAACTTTTAGTCACCCACAATCAATTAGTTTTGTCCCCATTACAATCGTACACATATATACTCGATTCATTAAACCCCACATACTTCTCACAGTACTCCACTAAAGCCAACACTCTTAATACTAACAAACATCATTATAACTATACTGATCGTTTACCTTATTCTTAAATTGTTACCAGTATCAAAGTCTTCTTAACAAACATATTATCACCTCTAATTTTTTAAACTATAACGCTCTCTCTTTCTAAATAAGCATTTTATCATAAATAAGAGTCTCATACAAGGCTGATATCACTAATTTCAAATCATATAGTACCTTTTCATTGAGATAAAGCTATTTAATCACACCCATAGTCAAGTCCACGCAAACTTTCACATACCATATTTTAGCTACCATTTATACCATCATGTACCTCATGCCAAAACTTAAAATATTTTAGGATCACTCCAATAATTCGGTATAATATAAGTTCATAACATCTACTCACTACCAAATGTCTATGCAACACATCCTAACAATCTGTATCGTCCTATCAACAAAGTATTTTCAATTCCCTCGAATCCTCATTACTCATGTAAAATTGTAGGTCTACACGTTGAATATCAATAAGTTACCAATCATAATTTGAACAATCTTGCTAGGCATAACCACATAGAATCTTCCACACACAGTTGCTTGTCACCCAACCAAAACTCGATCTTCATTAAGGTCATTGATAAACCCCTAATTAGATTTTTTTTCCTGAATCAATCCACCTTGCATAATCATTTCTAAACTCAAAGGTGAAAATTCCTACAACCTTTAAACTTTGAACCAAAGATCTATACGAGATGACTTATTCCTTCAACTTTCTTAAAAAAAAAAAATTCCATGACGGAAATTTCAAATACCTATAACTCTTTAATACAAAAAAAAAAATTATTTTTGCTAACTCACTTACCAGTCTTATTCTTTGGACAACACTCCATGACATGTTTTTTAGAAACTCACGTATCTTAGCATTTCAGTGATCCCCTCTCTGTCGACCTTATCATATATTTTGCTTAAATTTCAATCGTACTCATTACCAAACTCAAAACCACAGAAAAAAAACTTATCATCACACTCGAGCTGAACGTATGCAAACTTCTTTCTCAAATCTTATCCAACAACTTTTAACCAATATGATGAACCTGTAAAACTTTCATAATAATCTAGGCAAAACAAATGAAACCACATATCTCTGAATTCAATTATCCAAATCTTGGCCCTTATAATCTGAGTAAATATCCTTGTTCTCGCCTCATTCTGAAGGTTTAACTACATCCACTAATTTATTCCATTATGGCGCCAGCTCATTTCAATTCTATGTGAGTGACATCCTAACTTCTCATAAAAATTACCATACTACCATGCTACTCACAAAATAGTAGTAAGCCATAACTCAGACATTCTAAAGTCACTGTTATCATACAAAAGTCTTTTAACCAACAAAATTTATCATATAGTTGCATCCGAATCACAATCCATCACAAACTCTGATTATCACTATGCCCAGTCAACCCTTGTCATCACCACAAAGTCAACCTTGTCATCGGCATGACATCTTAAATCCAACTATACCAATCAAATTCAAACTAACCCAATCTCATGTGCACTTTCTTACTAAAATTTTCAATTACCTTCACACAAGTATATCTTTTGAGACTTCTTTTACCTATAAGCTTTTCATTTTGATATCTATTTGTTGACATCAAATTTTGACCCTCCTCGATAGCAATTAACTAGAAAGCTTCTCGAGTTAAACAATTTAAAATAATTAATTTGATATATTAGTATATATAAATATATATTTATAAATAAAATTTTTAGATTGCGAGTTATTTAAATAAGGTTTGACGCTTTTTATATTAAATAGCGTATTTATCTGTAACGGCCTGTATTTTTGTATGTGGTAGTTCTATTCATGTTATACTTGACATATACTTATAGTGTAGGTGAGGGATCATGTTTCTTACATGATTAGTGTTGGTTTAAACTAGCTCGGAAGGTGATGTAATGCCTTGCACGTTTCAGCATATGTATTGCAAGTTAACTCCGATGGAAAGTATTTAAGTAATTATAGTAAGGTGTAATTGAGCTAGCTGCTGCATCACCTACTTGAGCTATATTATAGTTAAAGGGGCCAAGTTTGATTGACCAGATTTAGGCTTATATTTAGGGGCTCATTTGAAGCCCAAACCTATTAAAGAAAATGTGAATGAAAGAAGGCCCAACAGCCAAATCTGCCAATTGGCCATTATGGATAAAGCCCAAGTGAAACTAAGTAAGTACATCACCTCCTAAGATTTGTTTTACCATGTTATTGGGCCAAGTGTGTACCACCTACTTGCATTAATCTGTCCCAAGTTGAATATAAGGACAAAGGAAAAATGGACAGCCAAGGTCCAATAATATTAAGTCCAAAAGGGCCCAAGTTAAAAGGACAAGCAGGTGGGGCACCTACTTGACATTATATGGCCCAAAATTGGTCAAGAGTGTCGTCCATAACACCTCCTTTTTCAAAGGATAAGGATCAAGTCTTATTCTCCATTTTGAACTTGCAAAATTTCAGATTTTCTTAAGTTTCTTTCTTGGTCTCTCTTGGCTTCAATAAGCAGCCCTAAAACACCTTAGGGATTCTTGAGTGCTGTCTCATTTTCAAGTAAGAAGTTTGAAGGAGAGTTTGAATTCTTGAAGTACAAGTTTAGAGGATAAATTTCCAGAATTAAGGTAAGACTTCAACCCATTGGTTTTCCTCTCTTTGATCATGTTTGGATTGGAGAATTTTGTATATATTTATCAAGAATTCATGGATGATGATAAATCTTTGAGTCAATATTCTCCTATTATGCTGAAAGATTTGAGATTGATAGTGGTTGCCTTATGAATATTGTTGTTGAGGGCAGTTTGAGTATCTTGGAAGATGATGTATGAAGTTGTATTAATGTGTGGAGGAAGGGTGTGGTGGTTCACCATTTATGTAAGGGTTGTATGGGCCTGATTTCCATCAAATATTTTTTAGCTACTGTTTTGGAGAACCTTATTGTGATTAGCTGCTGATGTTAGCTTAATCATGACTTATGTTGTAGATTAGCACCCAATAAGGAAGGCTGAATCGTGATAGTGGTATTGGTCTTAATATAAGGTATGTAAGGCTATTCGATTCTATATCCTTTTGGCATGAAATCTTCCACCTGCAATTAATATCAATGAAGTGATTCTCATAAGTTCTATTTCTTGAAAAGAAAGCATGGTGGCAGCGTACTATCTCCAAATAGCTAACAATATTTCTTTTCCCATTCTAAGTACATGGAACTACTTCATTATATGTTCACTACTCTATACTTGTGTAATTTCCCCTTGTGCTGTTATAGAAATGGTATTTGCAAAAGAAAGTTTGATGAATCCTTCTCCTAAGCCAATTGAAGTCAATTGTGCCATTAAGGTCTTAAAGTAAGGTGTTGATGTTTCATAGCTCCTTATGTCATTGTTACTGCCTCAAAGTATTGTTTTCATGTATTCCACTACTGTTCCGTAATTTCATGTCTCCAAGATGATTATGACCACCAAATCAACATCTCAAAGTGTTACGATTATCCAAAATAACATCTCAAAAGAGTTATGAACTGATAACAATAATCTCAAAGATTAAAGAATCTAAGTGAAGAAATCTATTTAATTAAGGGTGGCAGCTTAGGGGCGAAAGCCTAGCATGGGCCGATCCCTATTGGTATAGAAGGGTGGCAGCTCAGGGGCGAAAGCCTAGCATGGGCCGATCCCAAGTTGTGTAATTATGAGGACCGCATCCCAGGGGTTAATACGCCTAGCATGGGTCATCCTCTTCTACCACTGATCAGCTGGTCACTTGTATCACAAGCCCAACAAAGATTATAACATACAAAGAAGGTAAAGAAAAGAATGTAGCTTACTTGATTCCACAAGAGTAAGCAAAGGTGGTCTTCTCTCCTAATCTATGCACTCATATGTTGCTACTTGATTTCATTTGTGCCTTGTGTTACATATACTTTTTGCCTTACATATTCAGTACATTTTTCGTACTGACGTCCCGTATTGGGGACGCTGCATTTCATGCTGCAGGCTCAGGTACTCCAGCTAGTAGACCTCCTCAGTAGGAGCACTCGAAATTCTGCTACTTTTAGTGAGCTCCAAGTTGATTCGGAGCTTTATTAAGTCCTTGGTAAATTCGTTTGGTATTGTATCATAGTTAAGGGTAAGGCGGGGTCTGTCCCGACCTACTCTAGTCTTCTATCTTTTAGAGGCTTTGTAGACGTATGTACATGGTTCAGTTGTATCTTAAGGAGTTGTGGTCTAAACGGCCAAGTTTTGTATATAACTTTTGGACCTACTTACGTTGGTTTATATCGCTGCATCCAAAGTTAACTTGTCTCAATTGTTATAGTATATGCTCAGTAAGAACAGGTTGCAGGTTGGTTCTCTCAGGCCTTTAGGGCATCGGGTGCCTGTCCGTCTTAATGGGTTTTGAGGCGTGACATTATCTTACATATTTATTCGTATAATTATTTAAATTTCATCAATTTTCAAAATCGAAAAGAAAATGATAATGATAGTAATATTTTGTTTTATATGAATATTTGATTAATTATTTTATCTTATATTTTGAAATCTTTAGTTTATATTCGAGTTAATTATTTTATTTTGTTAACCTTAAAGAAGCTTGTTAATTAATTCGTTTTTTTTTTAAAAACCTAATCTACTTGGCCAATTGCATGTTAATTTGATTAAATTGGTAGTATTACTAAAGGATCAAATTTGGGCCCTTTTTGGATTTCAGCAAGCCAAATCCCTTTTCTTAATTTTTCAGCAGCCCATTTCATAAACCTTAGCCCACTCTTTAAACACTAAAATAATCCAGACCCAGTCATATTCCCATCCAGACAAAGCCCAAATCCGTTTCATCCGCCCCGGCCCATTCTTTCTCCCCTTTGATCCGACCCAACCCCCATCTTCTTCCCCCAAAGTATGCACTGCGTAATTCATCAAAACGCAAGAAGCACAGCCATGCCCGCGGGTGGATGTCATCCTCGAGGCGACCCAGCGATATCTTCCGCACGTGAGCGATACCGACGCGTCCCAACGTCTCCTTTCTCCTTCTTCTGTTTGTTCTTTTGGCTTTTAGCTGAGTCCTCTGCACTAGTACGATTTGGCCAGAAATAGGGGACCTGCGTTTCCGTTCTTGTGTCCTTGGGATTGAGCCACGTCCAAGCCCCAAGGACAAGGAATTGATCCAGTCCGTCGATTTGCCCTTCCCTCTTCCGGATAAGTCCAAAAGCTTCAGGGAAGAGTTTGATTCCAAGGAGTGTGAAGATTTTGTTTTCGTTTTTTTTTCAAATTTTGAAGCGGGTCTGGGTCTAACCCGATTTCTTTCCCATTTTTTCGGAGCCCTAATCTCTTGCTATATATATTCACTTAAGAGAAAATCAAAGGAGGATGAAATTTTTTTAACAGTTTGAGTTGTCATCAGTTTGGAAATTACTCATAGAGCATTAAAGAACTATTAGTGATACTAGAAATAGAATACTGATATAAATTTTGGTTTGTTGCCGGTTCCTTTGATTACCGTGGGTGAAGGAAGTTTTTTCTCACGTTTGAGGTTCCGTGGTCATGGAAGATCGTCGTCTCCGTTGCTCGTTACCGCCCAGTACCGCTGCCTCAAAAGAGGTATCGTTTACCTCCCTACAGTATCCTTTTTGGCTTTTCCTCCATCTCTTCTTTTTTCGGTTGTAGTTTGTTTGTTAAATGTTTATTAAAATTAAGTTTGGGGTTCGTTACGGCTGGAGTGAAATAAATTAATGTGATATAATATGACTTCCTGGGGTATATTTGATTGTTTGGAGTGAGTCTATTGATTCTGTTGCTAGCATGTTGTTATTTAGATTTTCTTTTGCCTCAGGTATGGTTTTAATAGGCTGCCTAGACATATCTTTCCTCTAGGTCTCGATTCAATGGCTTCGTACCTGTTTTCATCATTGTTCTCCCTATATTTCCAGCTCATGTGTGTGTGTGCCCTCTTTTGAATTCATGGCTGCCAGACTCGTCTCAAACTTGAATCATTTCTCTATTATTTGTTCTTCTCTACTTGTATTTACCCCCCATGTTCTTTCAAAATGTATCAAAAGATTCTCGTTTTGTATTGCTTTACCCCTTTTTGAGAAAAGGTTTGTCTTAAATAGTTTCACCCATGTTGGTATATGCACAGATTCATGTAGCTATCGTTAGAGTTTTTCTTGTGTCAACTAATTTCTTGTCTATTGAGCACCCATATTCTAATATTTTTATTTTATTCATTATTTTGATCTTACATGTTCGGTTTAGAAGTGTTGCCTCTGCATGTTATCCCCTGCTTTAAAAGCTAGATATTGCCGGCTGTCAACTTTGTGTGCTTCTTCTCATTTCCAGCATATTGCTGTATTTATCAAAAGTGATATATGTTTGTTACGATTTTGCTTTATTTGATAACTACTACTCGGTATTTTCCCTTCCTTAAAATGATCTCTTGTTTGTTAATATAGAGTCTGCTGAAGTTTTTGTAGATTGAAGCTAGTCCAAAAAGTTTTTTTTTTTAATAAAATGGGATATTTGCCTGATGCAGTATTGCCTTTTTTTTTGTCTTATGTTGTGCCTTTGCTGGTTTGCTAGTCACTTGGCCAAGGAATAGATTGTCCCTATCGTGTTGTTTTATCCCTTTGGGACTCAACTGTCATGCATACATGTGTGCGTATTTTGTCTCGGTATTTCTTTTATATTTTGGTTCTCGATGGTCTATTTTAGAACTATTTTGCTCCATGTCATACAGTGAATTAAGTGATATTCAATCATAGATTACTCGCTTTTAGTTTATTTAAATCATGTTTGTTCGTTTCTTTCACTCTTTGCTTCAAAAATGCTAATCTTTTTATTTATTTATTTTGTCACATTGAAAATCCTGTCGGGTCCTTTGGATCACTATCCTCATTCTCCCGCATTTCGGATGAGCTACAAAGGCTTAAAATCTCATTCATCGAGTCAAGCCCTTTCAAATCCAACGTACAGGTCTCGAAGAGAAGAATTTGAAACAGATCAAGAAGTCGAAGAAGTTGGATTAGAAGATCCATTTTTATTTTATGCAATTTTTGTATTTTGTTATGTTGGGGCTTAAGCCTTTGTCGTCTTTTATTTTTCATATTTATTTTTATTATTATTTAGTGTAGGACAGGTACAAATGGGTTGAAAACCCAAAAGGTCAAATGGGTCAAAAGCTCAAAAGCAGGTGGGTCCAAATTCCGGTCAAGGCGGACAGAAAACCCGGATTTGGACCCAACTCTCTCTCTCTCTCTCTCTCCCTCTCTCTCTTTTCTTATTGTCTATTTGCGTGCATTTATTTGTCGCTAGTTTAAAGTTAGAAACTTCAAATCCCCGCAACATCGTAAAATTTTCTCGATTTAAATTAAATTCTAAATGAATTTTAAGGAAAATAAACTTGCAAACAATTTTTACCTAGATACTAAAATTTAATGCTTCACTTTCAAAATGAACTCTAAGCGATTATTATCTTTTAGCCAAACTAGTTAGTTGCCGGAAAACCGCACTTGACGGGTATTTTAGGTGTCTTAAACACCTTTCTAAAATACAATATGAATCCCCGAACCCCTTAAATGTTTCCAAATGATTTTATCAGTTTAAGTCTTTTGGAAACGCTAGTTTTCTTAATTTTCTCAAAATTAAGTGGCGACTCTAAAAAGTCAAAAATTCTATAAAAATATTTTTTCGATAAAACAGAAATGGCGACTCCGCTGGGGATATTTGGAGAATTCTAACCTTAAAACTAATATTATTTGGCTATTTGTGATAAATTGTTTACTTGTTTAGTTTATCTTAGTGTTTGAAATATTGCATATCATGGCATTCTTCCGTCAAACGACAAATAGTATGCATTAGGAAAACGAAAGTTACATGGATTTCCACGGCTTTATTCAGAAATACACAAGAGTTTCAATTGGAAGTATCAAACGAATAGTTAGAATGCGGTCATCCGACGTCGTTTGGTAGCTTCACCTCGTTGTTTGTCCGACTCGGGTAATCGTCAACTTGAAAACTATTCTAGTAAGCATAAGCTAGAGCGAAACCAAAAACAAAAAAATTAAGCATTAGCCTAAGTCAACTTAATACTCAAGGTGTATTAAGTCCATTTAGTAGAAAACCGTCAAAATCGTGTCTAAGGTCTTCGACCTCACGACACATTATTTTATTTGATATTTGAATGATGTAAGTGTAAATACCAACTTGGGGGTGGGTAAATCTAACTAGCTTCTGTTTTGTAGATATGGATCATTTTCCAAAGTTCGATATGATCATAGCAGCGCCACCCAACTCAAAATGTGGCATGACAATTTGTACAGGGATCATAGAAGAACCCTCAACAAATATGTGGGCGCTTTGACAGAATTGATCAACATGAACGGTTGGCCAGAATTGGTTGAGGTCCTTACAGGCTACTGGGATAGCCAACGAATGGTGTTCTAATTCGGAGCCGCCAAAATTACCCCGACTTTGGAGGAAATCAGAGACTGCATAGACACAGTAGGCACTGGGATAGAAAGGAAGGCAAGAAAACAAGAAGACATCTTTATCCCTAACAAGCCTTCTGTAGAAGATATCGCGGACTGGTTCGGGCTGGGAAAGGACTTTGCCTACTGGTGACAAGAATCCCACATAGCATTCAGAGATCTTTATATCAGATTTGGAAATGCTAGCTTCTACGCCACTTACAACCGAGCGTTCAAGGTCTGCTACAGAGAATGGAAAAAATTCGTCCTCTAGCATTTGCTGTAGCGTTGTTAGGAACGATGGTCTTTCCACATGGTCCAAGTTTGAGCATCAATACCCGAGTTATAACACTCGCGCATACTTTGTTCAAAGGGTATGAGAACCAAGGAACAATGAAGTACTACCCTATAGCTCCGGTCATCTTGTCCGATATGTATCAAGCCTTGGGAAAATGCAAAGAAAGGCATCGATACTTCCAAGGATGCAACCTACTCCTTCAGTGGTGGATTCTCAGCCACTTGGCAAAGGGTGCTGGGACTCAGGAGCTGCATACTCTTGATAACAGGAACACCCTTAAAGATTAGAATGACATGTTGTACTGGCGAAATATGGGCAATCGGAGAACAAGGGGGAGATGGGCTCAGATTTTCTCCGAATTGAGAGAATAAGATCTCCAATGGATGATTGACCGCTTCATCCATAAGGAAGTTGTTGTAGAGAGCCGCAGACAGATTGTGCTTGCTCTACCAGGTATTCGGGGAATTCGCCCTTACACACCCTTTTGAGTCTTACGACAGTTTGGGAGGAGACAAACTGTACCTGGAGAGGCGTACTATGGCGCTTATGTATACGATATCGGGGACGATAGGGTGCATGACGCAACTGAAATGTTCAGAGAATGGAAAGGTGCCAAGCGGATGGATAAAACTACCATTGCTCCAGACCGATTTAATATTGGGTACGATGAGGGTTACAAAAAATGGTTGAAAAAAGACATATAATGTATCACCTCCCCAACCCCGCGCAGCTTTCGCAGCATGACAGACAAAGAAGCCAAGGCAGTGGACGAGCTACAAGAGGTAAAGAAAGAGGCCCAAGAAGTGTACGCTAAATTTATCGAGAACCAAGACACTCTTGAGAGGACGACTCAAGAGGTGAAAAGACTGAGGCGTAGTTATGACGATTTCGATACTTGGGTCGAGGAGAAAATTGAAAGGATGCAATACGAAAGCTTGGAAGACAAGGGACGCCTGGGTGAAGGATTCTTGTTGATGCTGAGATGTATGTTTCAGCAATACAAGACTCAGGGGGACGGCGACGGAGCAGGACCATCAGACACAGCATAATGGATTTCGCCCCTGTGTGGGTCTTTATTTGTATTTATGTTATTTTTAGCCCCTGCGTGGGCCTTCCTTAATTGCACTTTTAAATGGCCCCTGCGTGGGTCTGTCTTTAATGTTTTATCCTTTATTTTCCCCTTTGTGAACATTGTTATTCATTTGTGGAATTTATTTGGGGGGGAACTGTTTATTTGGTTCAAATTCACGCGTACATCATTCAAATGCGCTAGGCCTACCCTTGGCACAAAAGGGTCCCCATGTTTGTTTTAGGACGCGATATATGTGCTATTAACTGCTTGTATGTTATGTTGCTGTGAATGAGGATATCGGAAACCCACTCTTTTTCAGAAATTTTCAAAATATACAGAAGTCACTATTACAAAATATCCAACCAAATTTCTCGAGTCTTAAGTTTCTCAATCAAAAGACACCTCTCATACCAAAAATCCTAAAACAGTACTTTACTGTCTCAGAAAAGGCAAAATCGCCGCTATGGACAAAGGAAAGGGTATTCAAGCTGAACCAAGTGAAGAAGAGAGGATCGAGATGCAAAAGCAGCACGGAAAGCGTCTGTACGAATCACTATTTCCTCCTGAGAGCCTCGAAAAGGAAATAAATGAAGAAAGTTATGAGGAGATACTTGCCCGCCCACCTTCTTTCGAGGGACGTCTGGCAAACGAAGACAGCAAAATTTCTCTCGAGGCATATCCGCATGAAGGCCGGAAGAAGATAGAGGTCATCTCGTGCGCTCTCGTTTTTGAACACTATCGATCTAGAGTCCTACTAAGACCCGTTAAGAAAGAGTCCCCCCAAGTGGGATTAGGAAATCTCTGCAAGACGTGTGAATGTCATCCCAGGGAGAAAGGGCATACAATAGAAGAGTGTATTGGGTTTAAAAATGCAGTCCGCTGTTTATTCAGCATGGATAGTACTCCGAACACTTAGGGTGACGGCGTCATCCTTGCATGTGATGAATCGCGACTTGACATACCGGTCACAGAGAAGACCGGATTCTATCATTGCTCATTCACGCCTTTCAAGAAAACAATGAGGGAAATCTACTCGAATTTGGTTCAGAAGGGCGTCTTTACCCATTACTACAAGAATGTGGACATGCAATATTCTCTTCAGCACGAAATCCAAAAATGTTGTCCCTATCATCATCACGCCATAGACCACAACATTGAAAAGTGTCTCGACTTTCGTCACGACCTCGAATCCCTCATCGACATGGGAAAGATTCAAGTCAAGATTGTCCCCCGTGGTTGAGATAACGTATAGAAGAAAGAATGACTAAGATGTGGTCATTAGTTTTATCTTTAAAGCTTTGTTGCCTTTCAATTTCCATTGTAGCAGTTCTAAATGATTGTAATGAAAATCAATATTTTATTTTCTACTCGAACTACGTTGGGCCTGAATTCTCCTTGTGAGATACGTAGGCAGCCTTTTAAGGCCCGGCCCCTATCTTTGAAAATTTTCATTCTCCCCTTACGGTACAAGGAAACATGAAGATCATATCAACGAACGTCGAAGATTAGTTGAAAGAAAACCATAGCTCAACGTGATTTAGCCTTTCTGAGACAGTGTCAAATTAAAAAACAAGCAAACTCCTGCTTGTTAAAAAAATTATTTCCGTCCTTACTCGTGGGTTGAAGATATTCCTCAAACATAGCAACTTGTGTGTTTATCTGCTCTATGTGTGATATTATGCGTTTTGTATTCTGAATCCAAACTGACAAATCTGCCTTTGAGTTGTTTTCCTCCTCAGGTATTTTGAACTGATTTGTGTTGATTAAGCTGGCAGATCATTCTTACTTCACCAGATCAAAAGGTCCCACAGATTCCTTCCCAGGGCAAAATTTAGACAAAGGAAAGACGATTATGGGAGATAATAGCGAGGAAGTAGGTCTTACTGATGTTGTAATGGCTCAACCCACCATAGCGGATCAAAACGAGTTGATTCTGAAGTTGATGCAACAAATTGCAGAGATGAGGGTAGAGATGCAGAGAAGGCAGGATTTACCTCCGCCAGGATATAACATTAATTCTACAGATGGAAGGCCTCCTATCTACTTTCCTTCCTCGAATATGGATCCAGCTCAAGGCGTGCCGCTCGCTCAGAATCCCCCCGCTATAGATCCAACTACCCAAAACCCGCAATATGTTTCCGCCTCTTACCACACTCCACCACCTTCTCAAAATAACCACTCCCAAATGCCGCCTCATCCCAAAATATCCAACCTCCATCCGCTCCACCACCACAAAACCAAAGTCAAAATCTGAATCAGAATACTTTTAATCCTCAGACATCCCACCACCATTTAAATCAGAACACCAATCCTCAGACTTACCCCCAAAATTACCAAGCTGCCCATAATGCCCAGAGTCCTTCCATAGCTCCACCCTTACCCAAAAGAACCACTTTCCAAATCCCCATCCCTGCTGAGCACGACGTGCCCAGTTTTGAGTTGGACCACTACGAGGAACAGGAAAGAGATTAGAGGGCGAAGGAAGAAGCAAAGGTAGACATAAAGGAGGAGATAAAGAAGGCTATGAAAGAGCTTCAATGCGTCTTCGATACCGCCGGACTTAACTATGAAGATTTGTGCATTCACCCGAGTCTGGACCTTCCAGAAGGGTTCAAAATCCCGAAGTTTGACCCCTTCGGAGGAAAGGGTAACCTATGGCTCATCTAAGAGCCTACTGTGACCAACTCGTAGGAGTTGGAAGGGCCGAAGCTTTGCTGATGCGGTTTTTCAGCCGAAGTTTGTGCGGGGAGGCTCTGGAGTTGTTCACCTCCCACGAAACCCAACAATGGCCCAGCTGGAATGCTCTGGCAAAGGACTTCATCGAGCGATTTGCTTACAATATAGAAATCATTCCTGACCGTTACTCCTTGGAGAAGATGAAACAGAAGTCTACCGAGAGCTACAGAGAGTTTGCCTATAGGTGGAGGAAAGAAGATGCGAGGGTAAGACCGCCTATGTATGAAAAGGAGATCGTCCAGGTGTTCGTACGGGTGCAAGAACCAGAGTATTATGACAGAATTATGTTTCTCGTTGGAGCAAAGTTTGCTGAAATAGTCAAGATCGGTGAGACTATTGAAGACGGTTTGAAAACAGGGAAGATAGCCCATGTAGCCGCATCACCTGAATCTTCAGGGTTGTTAAAGAAGAGAGAAGAAATTGTTGCTGTTTCATATGAGGGGAGAAAACCCCCCAGAAGCTCGTCATATTCCCGAGGTCGTTGTCGACCTTCCCAAAATTTCTCTCAAGCTCGCTACATGCAAGCTAGTCATCCCAATAATCCTCCATTTTATCAAAATACTACGCCCACTAATCCGAATGTTCAAGCTCCACTATACCAAAGTCCACCCCAAATTACCAAATCCATCTCCCACTTACCAAATTCATCCTCCACTGTATCAAATTCCATCTACTTACTACCAAGGTGTCGCTCCCAATTGTGCTAACGTGCAATCGAGCTATCGAGCACCCCCTCCTGCGTATCAAGTCCAAGCTCCACCATATCAAAATCCCCACCCGAATTACCAAGCTCCATTGCCAAACTACCAAACAAATCCATATCCCATAAATCAAGCTCCACGTCCGAACAACCGAGGTTATCAACAGATGCCTCCCCCACAAGGAAGTTATGATCCCCCTCGGCCTCGGTTCGAGAAGAAACCTTCAAGGAATTTCACCGCGCTTGCAGAAAGCCGAACAAAGTTGTACAAGCGACTGGCTGCGGCCGGATATATCCATCATGTGGGGCCCAAGCCCGTGGATATCAATTCGAAATTCTATAGGCCAGATCAGAGATGTGCTTATCATTCCAACAGTGTTGGGAAGATACTGAGGACTGTATCAACCTCAAGCACAAGATTCAGGATTTAATTGACTAAGAGGTGGTCTCTCTCCAACCAGCTGCACCTAATGTCAATACCAATCCGTTGCCGAATCATGGAGGCGGCAATGTTAATATGATAGAGACAGATGATGACTGGTGCGTGACAAAAGTGATAACTCCAATCGTCCCTGACGAGTTGGAAAGGTCTGTGGCTTCGTTGAGTATCAAAGAGAAAAAAGAGTTTGTTATATTGACACCCGCAAAGGCTGTTGCCTTGGTGCCGTCAAAAACTCTTATCAAGCCAAAGTTCGTGATTGAAACTGCAACTGCACAAGGTATGGCCCGATCCGGAAGATGTTATACTCCTAAGGAGCTTGCTTTCGGAGGTCAAAAGAAGGATCAGGCTAAAAGGTAGATAAGCGAAGGCGAAGCAGAGAAATTCTGGAGAAGAATGCAATCAAAAGATTACTCTATTGTCAAGCATTTGGAGAAGACTACAACCCAGATTTATGTGTGGGCCCTGCTGATGAGTTCCCAATTGCATAGACAGGCCTTGGTGAAAGCTCTTGATGATACGTATGTGCCCGTGGATACAAGTAGCGATAATGTGGCCGCTATGATCAACCAAGTCATCCGAGGGCACCGGATTAACTTTTGCGTTGATGAGTTGCCTTTCGAAGGGAAGTCACACAACAAGGCGTTGCACATCACTGTGGTCTGTCGTGAAAAGGTCATAAATTGCGTCTTGGTGGATGATGGGTCCGGTTTGAATATTTGTCCATTGTCGACATTGAAGCAGTTACGTTTTGACTTGGGAAAGTTGGAGCAAAACTAAGTCAACGTGAGGGCTTTTGATGGGGTCCAAAGAGATACCTTGGGAGCGGTAAATCTGGTTATCCAAATGGGTCCGGCCGAGTTTAGCGCGCAGTTTCAAGTCTTGGATATTGACACAAGCTATAACCTTCTTCTGGGAAAGCCTTTTATTCATATGGCTGGAGTTGTGCCTTCTACCCTTCATCAGATGATGAAACTTATTTGAAAGAACGAAGAGCTGGTTATTCATGGTGAAGGTAGTCACTCTGGCAGACAAGCGCCAATTATCGATGAAGTGTCTCAAGGTACCGATTTCTATACGGTGGAGCTGGTAAATGCCACCGGTGAGGACTTGGCCCCACATCCTCCTATGCCTGCCGTGTATAAAATGATAGTCACTGTGATGCTGCAGAATGGTTTTGAACCAAGTTTCGGATTGGGGAGAAATTCCCAAGAAATTATTGAGCCTATTCTGGTCCCCGTCAAAGGAGCTAGATATGGTTTGGGGTACGTCCCCACAGATGATGATATGAAGGTGAAGAAGACGAATGATCAAGCATTGGCTAAGCCAATCCCTCATCTGTATCAATCATTCCCGGTCCGAGAGTATGCCGCGCATGACGACCTTGAGGAAGGGATCTGCGGCCTTTTCGAGGAGATCGATGCTGTTATTGAGGAAGAGGTCGAGCTAGCTGGTATCCGTGATGCTGAGCCTGGGGAGATGCTGCAGAATTGGACCTCCACGCCAATTCTGATTCCCCGAACTTCTTGGTAGAAGGGCATCATTTTATGCATATTTAAATCGGTGGTAGTTCGGAAGAGGCCCGAGACCCATCATTTCACTTTTCCCTTAATTACTTGAGTTTTTAAAATTTTACTCGTGATGTTTGAAGAAGGCAACATGGCCCTTTGCCATAGCCAAAGTTTGCATTATTTCCCTTTTGAATGAAAGACTCTTTATTTGAAATTTGGTTTATTTACTTATTCGTTATATTTTTACTTGTCTAACTTTGTCTATTTATGGTTTCAGTAATATAAGTTTTAAACCTGCCAATGTCATGTCATGTCACGAGCTGAACGAACAAAGTGAGGCAGGTGACGACGAGGTGGATGATTACGAAGAGGAAAATGAGGTACCGAAATATGTTGCTGAAGAATTTCTGCAGTTTGAAAATCAGCATAAACCGAATTTAGAGGAAACTGAGACTATAAATCTGGGAGGCCAAAAATGTGTCAAAGAGGCCAAAATCAGCGTTCATCTGAATGAAACTCAGAGGAAGGATCTAATTCATTTGCTCACTGAGTATGTTAATGTGTTTGTCTGGGAAGTCAGCGACATACTAGGGCTGAGTACCAATGTTGTGTCTTACAAATTGCCGATTAATCCAGGGTTTAGTCCGGTGAAGCAGAAAATGCAGAAATTTAAGCCTGAGTTGAGTTTAAAGATTAAAGAAGATATCACCAAGCAGATCGAGTCTCGGTTGGTGGAAGTGACGCAATACCCGACTTGGTTGGCCAATGTTGTTCCGGTCGCCAAAAAAGATGGAAAGATCAGAATTTGTGTTGACTACAGAAATCTCTATAAAGCTAGCCCTAAGGATAATTTTCCATTGCCAAATATCCATATTCTGATTGATAACTGCGCTAAACATGAAATGCAGTCATTTGTGGATTGTTATGCAGGTTATCATCAAATTTGATGGATGAGGAAGATGCAGAAAAGATAGCTTTCATTACACCTTGGGGTGTATATCATTATAGGGTAATGCCATTTGTCCTCAAGAATGCTGGCGCCACTTATATGAGGGCTATGACGACTATATTTCATGATATGATTCATAAGGAGATCGAGGTGTATGTGGATGACATCATTATCAAGTCCCGCAAGAGTTTGGACCACTTGACACATCTAAGAAAGTTCTTTGATCGTCTGCATCGTTATAACCTAAAGTTAAATCCTGCCAAATGTGCTTTTGGAGTTCCAGCCGGCAAGTTGTTGGGATTTATAGTCAGCAGAAGGGGTATTGAGCTCGATCCTTCTAAGATTAAAGCAATTCAAGAGTTACCTCCGCCGAAGACGAGAAAAGAGGTGATGAGTTTCTTAGGGAGATTGAACTACATTAGTCGATTCATAGCTCAATCAACCGTGGTGTGCGAGCCTATCTTCAAGTTGTTGAAGAAAGATGCTCCAACAAAGTGGACTGAAGAGTGTCAGACTGCTTTCGACGCTATTAAGAATTATTTGTCAAATCCACCGGTATTAGTTCCTCCGCGAGAAAGGAGTCCTTTGTTGCTGTATTTGTCTATATTAGATAGTGCATTCGGATGCGTACTCGGTCAACACGACGACACAGGGAAGAAAGAAAGAGCTATCTATTACATAAGCAAGAAGTTTACTCCATACGAGTCTCGTTACACTATGTTGGAGAGAACATGTTGTGCTTTGACTTGGCTTGCTCAGAAGTTGAGGCATTATTCGTCTTTCTACACTACATATCTCATTTCTAGAATGGATCCATTGAAGTATATTTTCCAAAAGGCGATGCCGACCGGAAAGTTAGCTAAGTGGCAAATGTTGTTGAGTGAGTTTGATATTGTGTATGTGACTCAGAAGGCAATAAAGGCACAGGCCTTGGCTGATCATCTTGCAGAAAATCCTGTTGATGAAGAGTATGAGCCGCTTAAGACTTATTTTCACGATGAAGAAGTGTCATTTGTGGGTGAAGATATTTCTGAAGCATATCCCGGTTGGAGATTATTCTTTGATGGAGCAGCAAATCACCAAGGTAAAGGTATCGGAGCGGTCTTAGTGTCAGAGTCTGGTCAATACTATCCTATGGCAGCCAAGCTCCGATTTAATTGCACAAACAATATGGCTGAGTATGAAGCTTGTGTTCTTGGTTTGAAAATGGCCATCGACATGAATGTCCATGAGTTGCTGGTTATTGGAGATTCAGATTTGTTGATTCATCAGGTTTAAGGAGAATGGGCCGTGAAGAACCCGAAGATCATACCGTACGTGCAGTACATACAGAAGTTGTGCAAAAGATTTCATAAAATTGAGTTCAGACATACCCCCTAAATACAGAATGAGTTGGCCTATGCTCTTGCCACCATCGCTTCGATGATTAAGCATCCAGATACTGATTATATTAATCCTCTAGATATAGAATTGAAAGAACATCCAGTCCATTGTTCACATGTTGAAGCAGAACCGGACAGTTTGCCATGGTACTTTGATATAAAGAAGTATTTGGAGTCCGGGAGTTATCCTGAAGATGCAACATCCAACCAAAAAAAGTCGATACGCCGTATGGCTCTCAATTTCTTTCTAAGTGGAGAAATCCTTTATAGGAGGACTCCAGACTTAGGTCTCCTCAGATGTGTCGACGCTGTTGAAGCTGCTAAGCTTATCGAACAAATACATGCTGGAGTTTGTGGAACGCATATGAATGGGCTCACTTTAGCACGAAAAATCCTTCGAGCCGGTTATTTCTGGATGACTATGGAGAATGATTGTTCCAAGTTTGTGTAGAAGTGTCATAAATGTCAAGTGCATGGTGATTTGATCCGAGTGCCGCCTCACGAACTTAATGCTATGAGTTCACCGTGGCCGTTTGTAGCTTGGGGCATGGATGTCATCGGTCCGATAGAGCCAGCCGCTTCTAATGGACACAGATTTATTTTGGTCGCCATCGATTACTTCACCAAGTGGGTAGAAGCAGCTTCTTATAAGTCGGTGACCAAGAAAGTTGTAGCAGATTTTGTCCGCAACAATTTGATATGCAGGTTTGGAGTACCAGAATCCATCATTACTGATAATGGTGTAAATCTCAACAGTCACTTGATGAGAGACATATGTGAGCAGTTTAAGATTACTCACCGAAACTCAACCGCATATCGTCCTTAAATGAATGGAGCTGTAGAGGCTGCCAATAAGAATATCAAGAAGATTCTGAGGAAAATAATTGATAATCACCGAGGTTGGCATGAGATGCTGCCATATGCTTTGTTGGGTTATCGGACGACTGTCAGAACGTCGACTGGAGCTACTCGATATCTGCTAGTATATGGAACAGAAGCATTCATACCTGCTGAAGTTGAAATACCGTCGTTGAGAATCATCCAAGAAGCTGAGTTGAGTAATATTGAATGGGTTAGCAAGAGGATTGATCAGTTAACTTTGATTGATGAAAAGAGAATGGTTGCTGTTTGTCATGGTCAACTATATCGAAAGAGAATGATTCGTGCTTTCCACAAGAGAGTCAGAGCCAGAATTTTTGAAATCGGTCAGTTGGTACTTAAACACATTTTTCCTCATCAAGACGAGTACAAAGGAAAATTCGCACCAAATTGGCAAGGACCCTACATGGTTCGCAGAGTATTATCTGGAGGTGCTTTGGTCCTGTCGGAGATGGATGGCACCGCGTGGCCAAAACCGATCAACTCAGATACTGTCAAGAGATACTACATGTGAAGTTTCAGTTTATATTTCTGTCATCTGCTTGTATTTGTTCTATTTTGCTTGTATTTGCTTTGTCTAAATTTTATTCCTCTTGTAATGAACTATGTCAGACCTGAATTCTCAAGAACGAGATACGTAGGCGGCCTATGTCGGCCTCGGTCACCCCACCTATCCCTTTTAATATTTCTTTGTATTTGAACTACGTTCGACCTGAATTCTCAAGAATGAGATACGTAGGCGGCCTATGTCGGCCTCGGTCGATTTTCTTTGTAAATTTCTTATTTTTGTTAGCCTTGAGGGGAACTACGTTTGACCTGATTCCTGCCTCAACGGGATACGTAGGCGCCATAAGGGTTCGGTCATATTTCCCATAAGATTTCTATTCCTCTTTACAATAGGAACTGGGATAGAATTTTTGAGAGGGACCCAAAAATTCTCCAGAAGAAGATTTTTCCTCAACAAGCCAAGACTGAAGGTATTTCGAGATTTGCAATTGGGACAGAATTTTTGAGAGGATCTCAAAAATTCCACGATTTGCTTAGCGACAGTTAAAAGATAAGCTGATACCGTTAACTGGGACAGAAATTTTGAGGATGGCCTCAAAATTTCAAACATGGATTTATCGACAGTCTAGAGTGACTCTGAATACTCCCCATCAAATAATCAAATATACCTCCAAGCATCAGACTCAAAGAAGTTCACTAAGCCTGATGTGACATGACACTTGACAGTGACCATTTTCAAAATACTACTTCTCGAAAATTTATTTTCTTAAAGATTTTCCTTTTATGTTTCATTTGTTTTGGCATAAAATATTTTGTCTTATCTATCAAGAGTTGGGAGATCAGGAAGATCAATCGGATATAGCAGGACGAGGAGCAGGCAACTGAAGAAATCGACACGGATCAGTTCGTTTTAAAACTAATGATTTTTTTGTGGATGCAGGTTTATAGCTTTATTTCGATAACAGCAATTTCCTCCGATCGATAAATATGGAGAAGTCGAAGGTAGGTGAAATCTCTCCCAAATTAACGGTGTTCCTGTAGACGCAAGAATTATTTTATTGCTTATACCGGGGACTTGAGAACATGAATAGTTTATTTCAGTCAATTTCCAACAACATGAAGTTCGTAAGGAATATCCAGCTAGATTTGAAGGTGAATCAAGCGAAAATCTCAAGAAAGAGTTTATGATTTCCGTAAAGGACGTCATCTGCATCATAATGTCATATATGATATTATACATTACCCGGAGGAATCATTTATTTTCTTGTCGATCAAGACGATACATTACCCATATGGGTCATTTATTTATTGTCGATCAAGATGATATACTATCTGGAAGTCATTTTACCGTTATCATCAATTGAGACGATATGATTATTCAGAAGGCACACAGAAGATCACTGTGTTGCTCCATTGAAGCACTATCTTCATGCGGTACCAGAGAAGATCATGCATCGCGAGTCAATATTCATGCATCGCAGAAGATCATGCATCGCGAGTCAATATTCATGCATCGCGGAAGACCATACATCGCGAGTCAATATTCATGCATCACGGAAGATCATGCATCGCGAGTTAATATTTATGCGTCGCGAGAAGATTTCATGCCTCGCAGAAATTATGCATCGCGAGAAGATACTCATGCCTCGCAGAAAGTTATGCATCGCGAGAAGATATTCGTGCCTCGCAAAAAGTTATGCATCGCGAGTTACTATTCATGCATCGCGGAAGATCATGCATCGCGAGTCAATATTCATGCATCGCGAGTCAATATTCATGCATCACGAAAAATCATGCATCGCGAGTTAATACTCATTTATCGCGAGTTAATATTTAAGCACCGCGAGAAGATATTCATGCCTCGCCAAAAACTATACATCGCGGGAAGATTTCATACCCCGCAAGAAATCACGCATCGTGGGAAGATATTTATTCCCTGCAAGAAATCATGCACTGTCAGAGAAGGAATCGTGCATCTCAAGAGAAATATTTACCTCTCAACGTCAACTGCATTCTTTTATTTTGATAAAAGCAAACCGTCGAAGACGAAATCAAGAGAAATATCAACACTGCATCAGCATTTACTTATTTTTACATCAAATGAAGAGCACATTGAAGATTATATTGCAAGCGTAAGACTGAAGCTTTATTTGCTTTACGTCAAACGGATGAAATTGACGTCAAATGTCGAGGAGAACAATTAAGTGTCAACACGGTAAAAGACTCTGTCTCCCATTTAAATTGCATTTTTAAGCTGACGAGTTTTATCTCAGTCTTTGTCGAGAGCATCCGAAAGGATGAATTCTCCAAAAACCACAGGTGCGGACGACATAAAAAAGGATGCAGCACAACGTGGAACTTTTTCTTAGCAGCGAACTGGGACATAATCCAAAGAAGAGTGTCAAACTCTTAGGACGCGAGCAGAGGAGCGACTTCCACCACAATTAAACCACACCCCTATCAGAAGGCATGTGGGTTTTTCTTTATTTTTGTCAGTTTTGGTTTTGCATTCGGAATTTTGGTCTACCGGAGGCAAGTTTCCAATCTGAGTGACAATGCGCCAAGAGCTTTGGAAATTATGTTCGTGTAAGTTCTTACCTATGGATGTGAAGAGCTCCACCTTCATGGCTAAGAGGTTACAAGCCTCCTTTTCATACTCGACTTAATTTGTCGCTCGTCCAGAACCAAAAGTTATCTAGCATAATAGATTTTCTTTTCAACTGATTGAGTCGAACTACAAGCAGCCTGACTCCTGAAGTTTAGAGATATGTAGGCGAGCTCGATGTTGAAAACTCGGTTGTATCCGAACATTCTCTCTTAAATCTAATTCCCGAGCATCTTGATCCCTTCATAATCCGGTATCGAGATGACTTTGAATTCTTTCAAAATCGTGCGTTAAATCTAGCGTATCGAACTACAAGTGGCCTGAATTCTCATATAGCCTTCTCATATAGCCTGAGATAAATAAAAAATTTAGATTGCGAGTTATTTTAAATAAGGTTTGATGCTTTTTATATTAACTAGCGTATTTATCTTACATATTTATTCGTATAATTATTTAAATTTCATCAATTTTGAAAATCAAAAAGGAAATAATAATGATAGTAATATTTCTGTTTTATATGAATATTTGATTAATTATTTTATCTTATATTTTGAAATCTTTAGTTTATATTCGAGTTAATTATTTTATTTTGTTAACCTTAAAGAAGCTTGTTAATTAATTTGTTTTTTTAAAAAAAAAAACTAATCTACTTGGCCAATTGCATGTTAATTTGACTAAATTGGTAGTATTACTAAAGGATCAAATTTGGGCCCTTTTTGGATTTCAGCAAGTCAAATCCCTTTTCTTAATTTTTTTCAGCAGCCCATTTCATAAACCTTAGCCCACTCTTTAAACACTAAAATAATCCAGACCCAGTCATATTTCCATCCAGACAAGGCCCAAATCCGTTTCATCCGCCCCGGCCCATTCTTTCTCCCCTTTGATCCGACCCAACCCCCATCTTCTTCCCTCAAAGTATCCACTGCGTAATTCATCAAAACTCAAGAAGCACAGCCATGCCCGCGAGTGGACGTCATCCTCGAGGTGACCCAGCGATACCTTTCGCGCGTGAGCGACACCGACGCGTCCCAACATCTTCTTTCTCCTTCTTCTGTTTGTTCTTTTGGCTTTTAGCTGAGTCCTCTGCACTAGTACGATTTGGCCAGAAATAGGGGACCTGCGTTTCTGTCCTTGTGTCCTTGGGATTGAGCCACGTCCAAGCCCCAAGGACAAGGAATCGATCCAGTCCGTCGATTTGCCCTTCCCTCTTCCGGATAAGTCCAAAAGCTTCAGGGAAGAGTTTGATTCCAAGGGGTGTGAGGATTTTGTTTTCGTTTTTTTTTCAAATTTTGAAGCGGGTCTGGGTCTAACCCGATTTCTTTCCCATTTTTTCGGAGCCCTAATCTCTTGCTATATATATTCGCTTGAGAGAAAATCAAAGGAGGAGGAAATTTTTTTAACAGTTTTGAGTTGTCATCAGTTTGGAAATTACTCATAGAGCATTAAAGAACTATTAGTGATACTAGAAATAGAATTACAGATATAAATTTTGGTTTGTTGCCGGTTTCTTTGATTACCGTGGGTGAAGGAAGTTTTTTCTCATGTTTGAGGTTCCGTGGTCATGGAAGATCGTCGTCTACGTTGCTCGTTACCACCCAGTACCGCTGCCCCAAAAGAGGTATCGTTTATCTCCCTACAGTACCCTTTTTGGATTTTCCTCCATCTCTTCTTCTTTCGATTGTAGTTTGTTTGTTAAATGTTTATTAAAATTAAGTTTGGGGTTCGTTACGGCTGGAGTGAAATGAATTAATGTGATATAATATGACTTCCTGGGGGTATATTTGATTGTTTGGAGTGAGTCTGTTGATTCTGTTGCTAGCATGTTGTTATTTAGAGTTTCTTTTGCCTCAGGTATGGTTTTAATAGGCTGCCTAGACATATCTTTCCTCTAGGTCTCGATTCAATGGCTTTGTACCTATTTTCATCATTGTTCTCCCTATATTTTCAGCTCATGTATGTGTGTGCCCTCTTTTGAATTCATGGCTGCCAAACTCGTCTCAAACTTGAATCATTTCTCTATTATTTGTTCTTCTCTACTTGTATTTACCCCCACCCCCATGTTCTTTCAAATGTATCAAAAGATTCTCGTTTTGTGTTGCTTTACCCCTTTTTTAGAAACGGTTTGTCTTAAATAGTTTCACCCATGTTAGTATATGCACAGATTCGTGTAGCAATCGTTAGAGTTTTTCTTGTGTCAACTAATTTCTTGTCGATTGAGCACCCATGTTCTAATATTTTTATTTTATTCATTATTTTGATCTTACATGTTCGGCCGAGAAGTGTTGCCTCTGCCTGTTATCCCCTGCTTTAAAAGCTAGATATTGTCGGCTGTCAACTTTGTGTGCTTCTTCTTATTTCCAGCATATTGCTGTATTTATCAAAAGTGATATATGTTTGTTACAATTTTGCTTTATTTGATAACTACTACTCGGTATTTTCCCTTCCTTAAAATGATCTCTTGTTTGTTAATGTATAGTCTGCTAAAGTTTCTGTAGATTGAAGCTAGTCCAAAAAGTTTTTTTTAAAAATAAAATGGGATATTTGCCTGATGCAGTATTGCCTTTTTTTTCTTATGTTGTGCCTTTGCTGGTTTGCTAGTCACTTGGCCAAGGAATAGATTGTCCCTATCGTGTTGTTTTATCCCTTTGGGACTCAACTGCTATGCATACATATGTGCGTATTTTGTCTCGGTATTTCTTTTATATTTTGGTTCACGATGGTCTGTTTTAGAACTATTTTGCTCCATGTCATACAGTGAATTAAGTGATATTCAATCATAGATTACTCGATTTCAGTTTATTTGAATCATGTTTGTTCGTTTCTTTCACTCTTTGCTTCAAAAAATGCTAATCTTTTTTATTTATTTATTTTGTCACATTGAAAATCCTGTCGGGTCCTTTGGATCACTATCCTCATTCTCCCGCATTTCGAAGGAGCCACAAAGGCTTAAAATCTCATTCATCGAGTCAAGCCCTTTCAAATCCGACGTACAGGTCTCGGAGAGAAGAATTTGAAACAGATCAAGAAGTCGAAGAAGTTGGATTAGAAGATCCATTTTTATTTTATGCAATTTTTGTATTTTGTTATGTTGGGGCTTAAGCCTTTGTCGTCTTTTATTTTTCATATTTATTTTTATTATTGTTTAGTCTAGGACAGGTACAAATGGGTTGAAAACCCAAAAGGTCAAATGGGTCAAAAGCTCAAAAGCAGGTGGGTCCAAATTCCGGTCAAGGCGGACAGAAAACCCGGATTTGGACCCAACTCTCTCTCTCTCTCTCTCTCTCTCTCTCTCTCTCTACCTCTACCTCTCTCTCTTTTCTTATTGTCTATTTGCTTACGTTTATTTGTCGCTAGTTTAAAGTTAGAAACTTCAAATCCCCGCAACGTCGTAAAAGTTTATCGATTTAAATTAAATTCTAAATGAATTTTAAGGAAAATAAACTTGCAAACAATTTTTACCTAGATACTAAAATTTAATGCTTCACTTTCAAAATGAACTCTAAGGGATTTTTATCTTTTAGCCAAACTAGTTAGTTGCCGGAAAACCGCACTTGGCGGGTATTTTAGGTGCCTTAAACACCTTCCTAAAATACAATATGAATCCCCGAACCCCTTAAATGTTTTCAAATGATTTTATCAGTTTAAGTCTTTTGGAAACGCTAGTTTTCTTAATTTTCTCAAAATTAAGTGGCGACTCTAAAAAGTCGAAAATTCTATAAAAAATATTGTTTTGATAAAACACTATTCATTCCCTAGGACATTAAAATGAAATCATCGGTCCTTATTTAAAACCTTCGGGATACACTTCTCATCTTAACACATTAATATTGTATCAATGATCCACCACTAAAATCTCCTTATACACACACTTTACCCAAAATATTTGCAGTAATAACCTAGCTAGTTTGTTTCTCAAATGTGAATACAACATCGAATCTCATTATACGAGCATGTGATACAACTGATAATTTTTTAAGTAGTTAGTAATCACATTTGACATCAACATATCCATTTTCATATACCACTAGTACCACATTGTGAAGTTTGTTAAATCCACCACTAGAACACATCATTCCTATCGAGATGATTGTACCAAATAGCCTACATAATTCTTCCTTATTAAGTAACTAACATACACTATCAAACTTGTTCGGTCTCTTGTCCAAAGCGATATACATCTCTTTGTAGATCAGGTTAATAACAGGGGTAACACATTCTCTAACTCTAAACAAGTAAGAATTGGTGTCATTATAGCAGTCGTATTATGATCCTCTTTGATATACACACAATTTCTAAAGTCGTAATACAAATTCTAACCTCAATTGGTGCATCATTATTCTCATGCTTTTCTAAGCAGCCCATTCATGTTATGATAACTTTACTTATTGTAGTTTCTAAGTTACAATATTCATTATTTAGCCATCCTTTTAATTATTTCACTTCCAATTATCAAATCACTAGAGATTATACCACACAATTATGATTCACTTTATAAGGATAACTAACCTTAAACAACCGTTCAAATTGTTGAACATTCTAAATCTAACCACACATCATTTTAATAAGTATATTACTTTCACCTTAATATCAGATCTAACATTCAAACCAATACACGACATAACAACTATTTACATAAGGAACTACGCACGAGTCATCACATAAATGAGAGTGATTGGAGTGAAGCGATAAGAATCAAAATGGGACCAAGTACGCACGATAGAGATTCAAGAAGTGAAGATATTTCCTAAAAGTCATTATAGCCTCCAAAATATAAGTGCATGTATCGATCCTCGAGACTCTATTTATACTCGAGTTGTACACACGTGAGACCTATGAACCTGGGGCTCTATTACTATTTTGTCACGACTCAAAAATAGACGTGATGACACTCGTTTTATCCCACCAAGATAAGTCAGCCAAAAACTCAATTGTTACAATAAAGTGCAGAAATTTCATAATTAACTTAAAAATACCCCCAAAATCTGATTGTCACGTGTACAAGCCTCTGAAGTATTACAATTGATTCAAAAGAAAAACTTAAGTCACAAATTAACTTGTTTCTAGAATAGAACAAGATCATAATTAAGGAGAAAGAAAGTTTGTTGAGACGACAAACAGCTACCTCACAAATCTCCAAGAAGCCTCGAAAAAGAAGAGAATGACAAGTACCATAAAAATCCAGACTCATAACCTACAAAAATTTGTAGAAGTAAGGGGTGAGTACCAAACCACACGGTACTCAGCAAGTAAACCTTTAAACACAAGCTAAGGGGATGAAATACGGGTACTCCTACCACCCCAACCGAACCTCCACAACTGCAACCTGCATAAAACTCTGCCAACCTAACAACTCACAACTTACATAGCACATAGCTCAACAACAACACACATACAAATTTCATATCCTCAACAACAACACTTAAATAAAATACATATACTCAAAAACCAGCTCAATATTCATCAATGACAAGTACTACAGAAAGACATTCACAAGATCAGCAAAACACAATATCAAGTTCACTAATGATAAGTATGTGCAATGCCATGAAATGCAATGTCAAGTATAATGATTCATGTCTGACCTAGTGATACACACCCGCTGTCTCTCAGTCCGGGACCCATGGGGGACATATCTGTCCATGCATCCATCGCGGCGCGATACGTCTCTCGAAATATAGTAACCATCGCGGCACGCGATACGCCCCTCGATATATAGTATCCATCGGGGCGTGCGATATGTCCCTCGAAATATAGTATTCATCGCGGCGCGCGATACGCACCTCGAAAGGGTACGTCCTCTTTAATTTCTCATTCTTTCTCAATGAACATAACACTTGTCACAACCATGTCTCAGAACAATGCAAATAACATGTTCACAAAAATAACGAGGAGATGACTATTTTCATAACATTGCACAATTCACAACAACATCAACAATGATTCAACAAGACTTTCAAATTATTCTCCATTATCAACACATCACACACAAGCAATGATTCACATTGCCTTTTATTACCCTTTGTTTTCATCATTAGAACTAATCAATGTGGACAAGTGAACCCATCACCAAGTCTCATTACTCCCAAACATATACCACAAGGAAATACACACATTTCATACACTTAACAAGAGTTTAGAAATCTACTTGCCTCAGTCAGTCAAGAATTCACTCCTAAACATGAGCCTTTCCGTTTTGTTGAACTTCGAACTCAAAGCAATCTATTCACATT
This sequence comes from Solanum sitiens, assembly GCA_016801875.1. Taxonomy (NCBI): domain Eukaryota; kingdom Viridiplantae; phylum Streptophyta; class Magnoliopsida; order Solanales; family Solanaceae; genus Solanum; species Solanum sitiens. The sequence continues at coordinate 189 of JABWTJ010000405.1, read as the reverse complement.
ACCCAAAACTTATCCGAATTTATAATTCAACTCCCAATTTTGATTCCAATTAACATTTCAATTATCATATTTTCCAAGTTTCAAGCCTAGGGTTAAGTTTCAATTTCTCCAAGTAATACCATCCTAATAATTTTCATATAATATAATAGACTTAAAAAATAATTGTCTATCTCATTATATCAAAACTTG